>JAOWCC010001679.1:9801511-9946511 GCA_030867875.1 Actinernus sp. WN-2022 | reverse complement strand
ATACATTCTTAGTAAATATGAGTCTAAAAGTCCATAGGATAAGTTACAGAGAATGTATGGAAAACTGAAAAATTGACTGTGCTTCTCATGTCAGTTACGTCTAAAATTTTGATATGTTAATGTTTGACATGGTATATTGATTTTATGTTTGAAGAGTATTTAAGAAAATTATTTGGCATCAAATTCCAAGCTAATTCCCATACAAACGCACTGGCCACGTGGCTATGTTGCCCTCACAGTAAGACATTCACTCTAATGGCCAGGAGCCTCCTCTGACTTGTGCAGTCATTTCTTAGTTACAGTTTATCTCTGCATGCTTGGTGAATGGGTTAGTGGTTGGAACTTAGCCATTTTATTCTGAATGTTTTTCCAACAAAGTTAATATAGAAGCATACAGCAGGGGCAGATCCAGGACGTTTGAAGGTGGGTGGGTGTCATATATGTTTTGTTCAGGAACATGCATTGCCTCTGTAAAATGATGCAATTTGGCCAGCCCTACCAGCTAGCTACCCAAACACCCCCCCCCCCCCCCCCCCCCCCCCCCCTAAATCCACCCCTGTACAGTACAGTGTGTAGATGGTTGTCACTTTAAATGCACATTTCCTTCAATTGCAGTCTGGTTTCACCATTTCTTGATGTGCTTGAAAATTTGATGGAAGGAAAGGGACTGTCAGAGGAAAGTGAGGTGGAAGATGAAGGGGAATGGGTTGGATCGGAGAATGAGCAAGAGGCAGATGAGCTCTTTCAGCAAATGATGGAAGGCACAGATTTTCCATCTGAAGACGAAGATGAAAAAGAGGATGATGACGATGATGGAAACCAAGGGCAGAGAAGCAATAGTGATTCCGAGATGATTGAAGACTAACTTAAAACGTGCAACTATGACCAAACTCCATTTTGATGCTGTGATTATATGAGACATAAAAGAAGAAAATATAGTTCTACAGTATCAGGCATGTGCACTTTTTTGATATGAACATTAATATTATAAAACATCATGTAGGAGGACTAAGTTATAAATGCTTAGAAGCAAAAAGTGCATCAAATTTTTTTAGGTATTCTAGTAGAAAAAGTAGGTTCTCACATACCAGCATGAAAACGAGGCCTGCAATATAGCTGTAAGTGCCTACTTAAACTAATGCAAGCAGTGCAAGCAAATTCAAGAGTTTTTTTGGTCTAAACAGGAATAACTCTCAAGATTACTATTATTGCTACACAGTAAAGGTACCGTAATTGTCAGTTTTGTAAATATTAACACAGATACTGTGAGGGTCTTGATAAAGATTCTTGAATTTGCTAGAAGTGCTGGAGTTTACAAGGATTGACTGGAAAGGGACTTTATGAAGTTTAACTGCTTACAGTAAAAGTCCTTTATAAAGCCTCTTGTCTGGGGTCTTTTTCAACGAAAAAGGCCTCAGACATGAGTATTTAATAGGGCATACACTGTAAGCAATGAAACTTTATAAAGGACCTGAGAGTATTATTGGGTATAAAGGTTACTAATGTGCCAATTATACCCTTGTCTATTGGCTAGATTGCTCATGACTGAAGCCAAAAATGGCGGCTCGACGGAGCAATATTTTTCAAGGTATGGGAACTAGTCTACCATGGTATATAAACGGCTCCCTATGTACTCTGGGATAGGCCACGAAATAAGAACACGAGATTATTTTGAAAGCGAAGAAAACAAGCTTTGTCTTAAGGGGAAAAAGAAAAACGTAAATTTTAGAGTATAAATCGTGTTGTTGGCATAATGGCAGACTGTTGACTCTGTCGAAAAATGGCTAGATTAAGCTTCAATAGGATTTTCCGGATTCGCGAATACAGCCCTGAAAGTATGACTCCTGGACTCTTCAATCCTTCGGTAAGAATCGTATGTTTTTTGTTTGTGTGAAATCGTTTATATTTTATAGAAAATCTTCGATTTTCCATACGTACTAAGTCTTGTATTTTGATACTTGCCGGCAAATACGCAACTTTACGATGCCTCGGAGAAATTACAACCGCTTCGCTGTTGAGAAGTTTATGGGGGCAAAGCGTGAAGCAGCAGTTCGCCGAGCTAGCCAAGGAAAAAACAAGAGTCTGGACATAAAAAAAGAAAGGTACCCAGTGGGTACTGCTTTTGTAATACAATTGTAAAGCGGAGGGTCCCTCTGAGATTTTGGGTGGGGGTGTGCCACCTGGGTCTCCAAGCGGTGACCCTATTTCAGACCAAAATATAAGATTTTCCATACCGTTTTTCGGACCTGTACTGATCTCTGTCATTACAAGCTAAATAAATGGAAATGTACGCCTTCGTATTTCCCTGAAAAAATCGTTGAAAAATTCTAACAATGGCTTTGATTGGGCAGAGAAATATAACAAACTTGCTGACATCATGCTTGCATATTGGAATAAGCAGACGTTACTTTTTTCTCCGAATTTATGAGTGAAAAAATATGTCTGCACAGCAGGCTACAGTGTGTGTGGCGTGCAATGATAATGTTGAATCAATCTATTTTTAGTAACCTGAAGCAGCTGAAGCAAAGTGAGCATTAGCCTGCAATGGGCATTTCATTTGGGAAACCACAATATATTTGGACGAGGGAAGAATGGCGTGAGGACAAAAAGGAAGTAGGGGGGAAGGGAAGGGAAGGGAACACCTGCCCGCAACGCCTGTGATTTTGAAAAACGGCTCCTAATTAGTTATGCATGTCTGATCCGGACGGTACAAAGTGCAGGTTGGGTACAGGTTGAGTGCAGGTTGACAGTTTTCGATTGATAAATGAAATAATCAATAGATAAATAATAAATTAGCTAATATAAATAGATAAATAAAATAAATAATTAATTAATTAATTATAAATAAATGAAAATCGGGCAAAAAAACTCAAAATGTCAGAAAATCGTGTGTATTTCGCTGGAATTGAATCGCACATCAACGAAACTGAAGCACAGCAACGTCTATACTCTAAACGAACAAGGCGTGTCAATCTATTATGTGACATCATCAGTCACGTCATTAAGCAATTAAGTCCTTTGAAGCCCTAATTATTTCCCTAGTTCATTCAATTTGAATTTTATGAACAGTCAAGTGCAAGTTTAGCAATACGTCGATCCTTGTATATAAATAATTAACGTCCTTTACATATATAATGAACCTAGCAATTTGGGCCTCACAAAGTACATCTAATGTCTCATTCTACTTCCAAATCACATCATGGAACATACCCGGAACACCGGATTCTCTACCGTGAGAACCACACAGGCATCCCAGTCACTTTTAAACGAGCTCCGGCAACTTCCAGTATAATTTTCCTCGCTGATTGTAGGCCTCAGAAAATTTTCATTTTCTCCAAAATTAATGGGATTATCAACCTCTAAATCATCAACGTAACTTCTGTGATATCAAGCGATTTTAATTAGTATTTTTGTAGCAAGTTTTCTATAGCAATTTGGCCGCCACCAAGATTTCAATTTAGTAAACAATCTGATGCGATGTAACCGCAGTATTGGGTTTCGTTAACATCATTGTTTGCACATCATGAGATGGGAATATAACTCGAAAGAATCTGAAAACAGCACTTTACTTTCGAAATAAATTGAAAACTAGAATCAGGCACCATCGTAGTTCTTACATATGTAACCGTGTATAAATAAAGTATGTCTGTCTGTCTTTCATTTCGGACTTTCAGAACGTTCGTTTGTATATCGGAAACGTTCGTTATGTTGTCGTGTGTTTTCGCTTTAGTTCGTCAATGTTCGTAATAGTTTCGTGTTGAATATCCGCTGACCGTACTTACGTATTTTCTGATACAAGATGGCGGAGAAACTGGCGAACAGAATGAGAGAGTTGAAGGCGAAGATGAAGGCGAAGAGCTTGGTGACAGAAAAGCAGGGAGGTTTGACAATAGCTTAACTATGTCTAGTCGTATAAGTAAGGTCTGCGGATCAGCATTCTATAATTTGCACAATTTAAGACGCATTCGTAAGTACTTGTCTCCTGATGCAACTAAAACTCTGGTTCACGCTTTTATAACTAGCCATGTTGACTATTGTAACAGCCTACTGTATGAGTTGCCTGACTGCCAACTAAATACGCTCCAGCGCGTCATGAATATATCTGCGAGATTGGTTTACAATGCACCTAAGTATTGCCACATTAAGGAATCTCATTATAACTTAAGATGCTCGAATAGTTTAATGCTTAGTTTACCGAATGTTAGGACAAAGTTGACGCTAGGAGATAGGTCATTCATGCTTGCTGCACCACATCTGTGGAACTCACTACCAAGTGCTCTTCGTGAAATTAAATCTGTAGATAAGTTCAAGTGCCATCTCAAGACCCATTTTTTTAATCTAGCATATGAGCCTTAAATGTTATATTAATTTATCTAATTTATCTAACTTTCAATGGCAGATCCAGGAATGTGATAGGTAGCAGTACGATGCACCAGATACCAATAGAACTCCAGATGTTCTCCACCAAATACCAGTTGTTGAAAAAGTGTGGTACATGATAGGATTTGAGCTTATTGATGGCCACAAGGTAACTGAAAGAGGCCACGAGAAGACGCATCGGGGTGTATCTGCAAGTACCCGTTTTCAGAATCCAATTAAGTTGCGGTTTCCAGAGGTGTACTATTCTTTCAAAAAAGCAAGATTAATTTGTCAGCCTGGAGTTTCTCAAAATGTTTGAAATTTGAATCGCGAACAAGTCACATGTTTCAGAGCTTGACATGCGTTCGACCGCGTGGTAAATGTAAGCGGCGTGCCAGGCCAGGGACAGTCTGAGCGGCAGATAGATGGCTCCGAAGAAGTGATTATCGCCCTTCTCTCGGGTGTATAATTCGCAGCTGCTCGACCCAAATAAGAATTGGTACGTGCTCAGTAATACGTTTTGTGCGATCAGCCCAAACAAGTACGACAGTGGTCCAAGCGAATTCTTCTCGACGCTTGGCAATGCCTGGGACTTTTGTCTCTGCCTTCTCTCCAAAACTGACGGCTGATATGGATACTGGCTGCTTCCCATTGACGCCACCGTGAAGCTGCCCGAAGAAAGAACAACATAGAAGATATCGTGGAGCATGCTCTACCTATCGAAAAGGTGAAGAAGGCGTACTCTGATTTAAATTCAGCCAAGAACCTTGTACTTAATCGGATCACATTCTGCCACACTTGTGTTGATGTATGTATGACTATTGCTAATTATTAACTGTATTTGTACTTGATGATTAAAATATTATACTGTTCATGTTTCATCAGGTTAAACATTTTTTTTTTTTTTTATTGCCTTTCAATATTCAAGTCCATATACTTTTAACATGGTTGGCAATAGCATCCAGATGTTTCAACGGAGTGTGCTGTTGTTAGCTGTAATGTTTTTCAATATTTAAGGCTATGTACTAATAGGGTTGGCAATAGCATCCAGATGTTTCGTCGGAGTGTGCTGTTGTTAGCTATAACATTTTTTTCAATGTCCAAGTGTATGTACTAACAGGGTTGGCAATAGCATCCAGATGTTTCGTCGGAGTGTGCTGTTGTTAGCTGTAATATTTTTCAATATTTAAGTCTAATGTATGTACTTAACAGGGTTGGAAATAGCATCCAGATGTTTCGTCAGAGTGTGCTGTTGTTAGCTTTAATATTTTTCAATATTTAAGTCTAATGTATGTACTAACAGGATTGGCAATGGCATCCAAATGTTTCGTCGGAGTGTACTGTTGTTAGCTGTAATATTTTTCAACATTTAAGTCTACATGTATGTACTAACACGGTTGGCAATCCGTTCGAACGATGCACTCAATCCGTTACTCAATCAAAGCCTCTGGAGCTTTCACGAAGGACTATTAAAAAATTGAAAACTTTCTAACGGTGATCTTGTTTGACATTTGTGCATTCTGTCACCAAAATACAGGATTGCGTTACGAAACAGTCCGTCCCAGCGCTGGTTTGGTGTTTTTTTAGCTCATCTGATAAACTTTAGCTTCTGTAGTTTCAACTCAGATCTGACAATCCTTCATAATTTTTGTTGAAGTAATTGTGTATGTTTTCAATTGAAGAAGCCAGCTTTTTGGAGATACAAAGATTCTCTGTTGACATGTGCTTTGAGCCGTGGAGACTAACTGTCTGGTTTTTCACACAACAAGACGTCAAGAGTGCCGCGAACTTCGCGGGAAGTGTGATTTTATTGTATTGTAGTTTAAATCACCACAAAGCTTCTCAACTTTGCTTGCAAATGATAACGTCTACTAAACATAACATTCTGGAGTTCTTTTTATTTAATGTGGATCCGTTTTCAAAGGTAACGAGGTCCGAGTCTTGAATTCCGCGACAAAGTGTGACATTTTCCGCGAACTGATTTGAATAAACAATGACTCCGCAGTGTTTGTTTTGCTTTCGAGATCGCACCAAATATTCTCTACAGATAAAATGTTCTTTTAGAAATCGAGATGCTTACAGAATGAAACGTTTTGAAAGTTTTTACTTCATTTGCGTATCTGAACAGTTTCCACCTGGTGCGAAAAATGGTTTTGAGTCCACGGCACTCTTGTATTTGCGTTAGATTTTGCTTTGTTTACACGTTTACCATATCTCAGCGAATTGTACATTCCCACTGAGAAATTTCGAGCGGAGTTATTCGAAATTTCAATACGAATTTTCGAACCATTCGAATTTTACTTCTAAATTCGTTTCTTGCGTGTCGAAATATCTCCGAACATTCGTACGAAATTTCGAATATAACAGAGCGAATTTCGGCGAAATTCACTTTCATTACTTTCTGTCAGTAGTGTATGTACTAACAGGGTTGGCAATAGCATCCAGATGTTTCGTCGGAGTGTGCTGTTGTTAGCTGTAATATTTTTCAATATTTAAGTCTAATGTATGTACTTAACAGGGTTGGCAATAGCAGCGTTGGCTGACAGTTCACGATTGACAGGAACTTCTATTATACTGCGCAGTAAGAATCTTGACTTTTTGACGCCTCTGGCACGCAGGGTATTTACCAAAACCATCTTACTGTACGTTTGTAAAACTGTTTGTTATGAATTCGAATTTGTCACGCGTTAATCCTGGTGAAAGAAATGTTAAAATACGAAATTGTGCAATGAATACACACGATTACGATACTTTAATAACTCGGTCCGAATTTTCGTTAGACAATAAGGGAAATATCGTCGAAATGTCGCCGAACAAAGAGCGAAATTCGTCGAAATATGTTTGCATGACTTTTGCACAATACTGTAACGAAGCCAACTGCTTCAAAATAAGCATTTCTAATAAGCCACGGCGCGCTAACAGTCTTCTGTTAATTTTCGTAAGTTGTCTTTCTTACTCGAGACCGCCGTTCGCGTTCTGATTAACTAACGAAGCCAACTGCTTCAAAATAAGCATTTCTTAACACACGGGCCGCTAACTTTTGTTCTTGATCACACTTCATCAGTCGTCTTTCTACTCAAGACCGCCATTCGCGTTCTTATTAACTAACGAAGCCAACTGCTTCAAAATAAGCATTTCTTAACACACGGCGCGCTAACAATCTTCTGTTAACTTTCGTAAGTTGTCTTTCTTACTCGAGACCGCCGTTCACGTTCTAACGAAGCCAACTGCTTCAAAATAAAATGTATGAGATGTACATGTAGATGTTACATGAGGTCGCGGTTAACGCCGCGGGACGACCACCGCGGCGATCTCAAAAGTGACCGCGGTCACCTCAAAAATGACCGCGGTTTTTCGCGGTAAAACCGCGGGCATTGCATGCGGCACAGCCGCGGTAAATGTCCCTATAATTCCTGGCGGTACTGTACATTTACATACTGTACATATAATCTGTGTGTCTTTCTATCATTATTTTCTTTTACATATATCATGCATAGGTGTTGTATCTTCTAATAAAAGAAAGCTGCCAGACATGGACTTGGTAGACGGCAAAGATGAATGTAAGTACATAATTCATTTTCTCCATTTTAGAAGGCTTGATATCATAATATTATTGAGAATGAAACATATCTTTTCTTTTTATATTTCTTCTGTAGGTGTTGTATCTTCCAAAAAACGAAAGCTAACAAATGTGGAGTTGGTAGACAATAGTGTTGAAGAATCAACATTGAACTTAACTTCAAATTGAACTTAACTTCAAATGGGTCCACCTAAAGAATGGGTAGCCTCACAGTAACAGTGTTTTGATTTTATTTATAATCTGTCCTTGTTCATCCATGCAGCAGAAACAAACGATGATGCAAGCAAGGGATTTGAAGAGAAGGGTAAATCTTATCTTGTGGCATCCTATCATAATACTTCTATTTTCTAAAAGTAATGGAAAATGCTCACAGTTTTCATTGAAAATGTAGGACTTAATGAAGAGAAGGAATCTATTCATACTCAAGACAATCAGAACAGGTGTGTTTAGTGATGCATGGTTCAACTGTTACGTTTGAAGGTTATTTAAAAAACATTATGAAGCGTTCGTTTTTTGTGTTTTTGTTAATAAGCACCGCCTCCCCCTCCCCCACCCTATTTTAATAGGCACCCTTCAAAAATATCAACCTGTAGATCTAATATTATGGTTTATTTTGCTTTGTTTGTCTGTCATTTTACAGAAAAATGGGTCTTCTATAAGGGTGTAAGCAAGTAATTGTGTTTAAAAACATAAGTGCCAACCCCTCCCTAATAATCACCCCTCTCCAATAAACACCCATCCTTCAGCTCAAAGAATTTAATAAGCTCCCCAGGTGATAATCGAATTTTTAGTGGAGCTCTGGCCCGTGCAAGTGGAACAACATATGTATAGCATGCGTAATTTTGCTGGATTTTCTTGCCAGCTAGACTGTCCGACTGTCTGCATCAGCGCAGGGCACACACCCAGTTTTTAGGGTCTTACATTGACCTAACCAATTTTGTTTGACTCCTTAATGTAGTCCAGTCGTTTGTTATTTAATTCTCTCATTTGTCAAAAATTGTGGTTTTTCAATTTAGCTGAATAAACGTTTTCAAATTTTGCATAGCATGTGCAATTTTCATATTCATAATTCAATTTCCATTACATACATGTATGTGAGTGCAGCTTACATTGTATACACATCATATATTTCGTAAGTCAAAGACAAAAACATATAAAATTATTATTGACAACTAATTAATAAACGTATTATCCATTATCTGTAGATTATTATGCAAGCACTTGACGTATTGATTGTGATATTATATTACTGTGTATGCTTTCTTCAAACACTGCAGTAACATCATGGTACTTGTCTGCTCCACAAGATGAGGAGAAAATGCCAATGGACAAGGCCTTGGGTTCTCTTGGATTCCTAATGTCTAACATGTCAGTCTGCCTAATCATGTGGATAGGTATACTACTCATAATATTCAGGACAGGAATGCCATTGAGAAGAGTCACCTCTTCAGCTCCTACTTTTATACAAAGCTGTCTGAAAGAGTAAAACAGGGAAGCAACTATGTTTTACCAAGGTAAATGAATATACTAATTATGAGTATATGCCAACTTGTTAATCTCAGTAGACTGAGCAATCTGATTGGTTCAGATTCATGGGCTATAAGATAATGTGATCCATTTCAGCTATTAAACAGCGAAATGCTTCAGATTGGAACATTGTGAAATATGTTTTACAAATTAGTATTTCCCAATTCTAGAAAATAGTTCATAGTACATAGTTTGACTATATATACTTTTAATGTAATAGTGCTGAAGTGAGGCATGCTAAAGCCAGTTCCTTCACCAGAAGAGTGGACGTATTTGAAAAAGAATTTCTCTTCATACCTGTGTGTAGAAGGTAATGTTTAAAAACTTTTATGATTTTGTTTACCAGAGAAAAACTGTATATATTTTAGTTGTACATTTTAATTGACCATACAGCCCTGTTCACGCTTTCTTTTCAAAACCATTTACAAGAAGTCACATGATTGGGGCTATACGTGTTGACGTGAGCAGGTCGCTCAATTTTTTGCTAGTAGTTTTCCGATTGTTAACCCTTCAAAATGGTCAGGGTGGACAGGAAAATATTTGGCTTGCAGTCATGTCATACGGACCTCGCTGCTGCGCTCTATTATTGTGCCAATTTGTCCATACGGCCCTCTCACTCAGTCAATAAGTACTTAAGAAGTATGATAAAATAAATTTAAATAGCAAATTAGGTCTATTTAGACTTCAGTTCTACTTAACTTTTAACTTACATGTAAGTGTAGCACACATCTGTACATAAGTATGGATATTACAGTCAAACCGGATGTTCTCTTGCGTGCGACATTGCAATATTCTGTCGCGACATTGGTATTTTGATTGGCAGTTTGCTTTGAGCAATTTGCAGTCGGCGCGAATGATCGCAGTTTACATTTGTAATTTTCATTGTTTAGAAGAACTCGCGGCCCTGGGCGAACGTGTTTGTTCAGGATGTTTCAGGTTCTCATTCAATACCTGGAAGATAGATATGCAAGCTTTTATGTTGACAATCCAATAACGGATTACGAAGAACTACTACGACGAGTCAGAGCTGCGATTCCCTTTCTGAGACAAATACAGAATGATCAACTGCGAGTTGCATCAAAGATGTACAACTGGGGAGTTTCATAAACATCGATGCAAATGAATATTTACACATGGCAGAAACTTTTAGAAATGCTATTTCATGTGGTTCTGATATTAACAGACGCGTGGAGCTAAAGGTGAGAGAAACAGATTCACCACTCCTCATGAAAAAGCGTACTTCAACTTCAAAACAAAGTGAACGCGGCACGATCAAACCAGAAATGCCGCCAAGTGGAAATAGCGCAGCAGTCGAGCCGAAGAGCCTTGTCTTTCCAATTGCCCCGAACAGTGGTAGTTCAGAATTTAATAACGTAAGTGACTGGAAAACTTCCAAACAAGATCAGTTGACTAATAAGCTTCAAGGTCTTGGTGACAGTAAACTTGCTATCGAAACGCATGTCCGTGAACTTGAGCTGGATGTGGTTGAGCCACAACGTGTCGGCAGTTACAACACAATCTGTGGAAACTGTCATATCCGTGGGCACAGATCCGAAGGAAACCGTGGGAATGATTCATGTAAAGCACCACCATGTACTTCATACTACATGTGTGGTCAGAAGAAAAAACACTCGGAACATTTCGAGGAGATACGGAAAATGAAAAAAACAGCTAAAAAACAGCTCAAAGACATTAATAAGGGCATTGACAGTGCGGCGATGGAAAAGAAAAATTTAGATTCCTTTCAGTCCAAGAGTATCTCAGCATTTTCGTCAGCTGTGACCCCGCGATTACTAAAAGCGTGTGGAGAGAAATATTCATTGAAAACGGCAGCAGGAAAACTAGAGTTACAAAAAGACATTTGTTACTTTGAGATTAGCATGTGATAACAAGATTCCCCCAAGTTCAGAAAACGACCGAGAACTGTTGACATCATTATTAGAGAAGCAGAGAGAAAAAATGATGGAAATACATGTACCAGTAAATGTTCATGCGAATGGAAATCAAACAAAAACGGAGATTACGTTGGCCGTTTCACCTTTGCAAACTCACCGAAGAAAGAAAAAGTCAAGATCTAGAAGTACTAGTTCCGATTCTAGTTCCAGTGAAAACAGTTCGTCCGATTCTTCTACTGAGAGAAAGCATAAGCATCGAAAAAAAAGATATCGTCGTCGTAAGAGGAAGTCCGCAGAAAGAAGGAAGAAGTATAATAAAAGACGCAAATACTACAACTCAAGCGACTCGGAAAGTTCAATAGATCGCGATCGCCGCCATCTGAACGTTAAACAAGGGAAAGTTGTAGATTATACTCACCAGGACGAAAACGATCAGCGAAGTCAACCTACAGCTACAGTCACACACGAGAAATGTTCTCTTGATGAACTTGCGACTATAGCAGTTGCTATAACTGGTACCGAAAAACAGTAAATTCTAGAGTAACACGATTGAAACAGTTTGAGGCGCTGCAAAGCACAATGTCAACACGTTTGTAAAGTTGATTCAGTTGTTTATAAAAGCTACGTTGTGTTTAGAGAGAACTTTGGCTTGGGACTTTAACTATCTTATTCTTTCAATTGTAGAATAACAGGTTTGGTACGTTTGTTTACAATTAAATAATTATATATAATTTGAATTGTTCCGTGCATTTCCTCTGTCTGAAAGGCCGTATAGGTAAATGGTGGGACCACCCTTCGACTTGTGATCGCAGGCTTATAAATAGCGAGCTAGATACGTAACTATACACGGAATTTTCTTCTATTTATATTCGAGTACAACGAGTACAAATGTTCACAATCGACGAACACTTTAATAAGATATATCCTTTACACGGAAGTTTTACTGAAAACTGTGTATAAATGCCGTTTGTGTACCTACATTAGTTCAAATAACAAATCCGCAGTGCTGAAAGAATTTCTGTGACATTGCAGTTGTAATTGTTTTTATAATATAGATACGATAGTACGCGCGCTCTGATTGGCTAAGAAGCCATGTTTTATCAGAGTATATAACATGGTTAGCCGTGTTATATAGTTTTCAACTAGCGGTTTCCTTTCATCGCGCGCGTAAATCTATATTATAAAACAGATAAAGAAGCCTTAAATCCATGTTTTATACTATCATAAAACACTCTGGTCATTTGAGAACACTCTAGAAATGTTGAAAGCACGCGCCTTCGGCTTGTGCTTTAACATTTCTCTCATGTTCTCAAATGCCCATCGTGTTTTATGATAGTATAAAACATGGCTAAGGCTTCTTTATTTGTTAAGTAAAGCTTCAATAATAGCAAGCTCGGTGTAATTTATCGAAAATTGTTCATGCCTTCTCATGTGTGCTTTCATACTTCTAAAACAGAACTCGCATGTATTGAAATCGGGACTATAAGGGGGCTGAAATATAAGATCAATGTTACGGTTTCCTAGCATTCTTCGGAGCTCATCCTCTGCAAATCGTCCGTGGTGAAAACCGCAATTGTCCATAACAACAATATCTCCATTTGTTAGAACGGGATTAGCATAAACAGGGTCTACAATATCCATACTTTCTTCAAAAAAGTGGAGCATTTCAAATCCATTAGAGGGACCATCCAATATATTAAAATAATCAACTCCAAATCGACTGTGCAGGAGGTTTACTGTGTAAGTACAGTTTGACGCGTATCGTTTCACTTCAACGGCCGGCTGGCCTTTCTTGCTGTGGCCGTAAGTTCGATTGGGTGTTGTTTTTACAACTGACGCTTCGTCAAAAAAGTGAACTCTTGATGGATCAATTCCAGACATAAACATAATATAGTCTAGTGTTTTCACAAGGTTTTCGTCAGTTTGTGATTCTTCAGGACAAACGGAATTTTTTTTGTAAGTAAATTCTAGGTCTTTTCTCAAGATGTCGCTGATTGTTGAACGGGCGGGGAGATCGGCCGCAGCACAAATTCCATTGTCAACAAGGGCCTGTTGGATTTCTGAAGTGAGAATACTAGGTTTGCTTGTCTTACAGTATTCTACAAACTCTACAACATCGGGAGTAGAAACTGTTCGTTCTTTCCAGCCAGGTTTACCGGGCAACAAGGTTCTGTGCTGCAAAAATCTGTTTACAATATTTCCCACGGTCTGTCTCGAGAGGGCGACTCGCTGCCCAATTTCTCCTTGCTTATGACCAGAAGACCACAGAGCAATCACATCTTCTCTTTTTGAGACCAGGGTTGTGCTACTGCGATTGATGTAAGCCATAACAATATTTAACACGAACCGAAGGGAGATGAATCTCTTTCAGTTGCAACTTTTTTTAAATCGTGATTCTTTCCCGCAGTCTGCAAACTGCTCGGAGCAAACTGCCAATCAAAATACCAATGTCGCGACAGAATATTATAATATTGATCGCAAAAGAAGTTCCGGTTTGACTGTAATATGATATATATTATACCTTGCAGTGGCCACTGGTTCCTAGTTATAGTACACAACCTTCCACTTCAGAGAGAAAACGAAACTCACTCCCAGCCTTTACAGTGAGTTGAAACAAAATGGCTTTCTTGTACATGTATTTTATTTGTGTGCGAATGTGTTTTGTCTTATTTTGATGTATTAACTTTACATCTGCCTTTTCTTAATTATGTGTTTTACACAGGTTTATTTTCTGTGTGGAAAATTCGAACTGAAGTACTAAATATTAATAAATATGCAGGACCTCTATGTTCGCAATGGACTCTATTGCCTGGGCAGCCAAGGATGACAGTGGCACAGCCTCTTCAAGACAACCAGAGGCAGAACTTATAAGAAGGTAAACAGCACTAATGTTCAAAATAGACAATTAAATTATATTTTCATGTATCAGTTCACTCCGGACGTTTATAAGTAATGCTTAATAAATGAGCAGTAGTGTTTTATCAGGTGTAAAAACATGTACTGAGTTTATTAAACGGCTTTAGAAATTATACTTCTAAAAGATAATAACCTAAAATTTGAATGGAAACTTAAAGGGAATCTCGGCTGATAATCAATGTCTGTCCTCAAATGTTCCTTATGTGTTTATAACTTGCAAATTGTACACCACAACAGTGAACCTTTCCTAGTTTTATACAATGCCATGACTTAGGGCTGCTCACCACCGTCACACCATCATGGGACTGGACTTCTCGGTCCGCTGTGTAAATCGGTGACATACCTATGGCACCAATATTGTTATAATAATCCATCCATTCTTAAAGGGAATCTCGGTCGATAATGGTTGATCATGAGTTCGATGGCCTGGAAAACACAGCTCATAAATGACTTCTGGTGAACAGGCCTTGTTTTTTAAAAGGAATGACTGCAGAAGGTCTATGTCATGTTATTTTTGTGTCTCCACGTTTACACACAGCAGGCATTAAATATTTTATTTATTAGTGGAAAAACAATAGCAGCTACGCCAAGACCACAATCCCTAGCGGTCTCACAATGTACGATGTCCTTTCTCTATGACAACCTTTTTTTAATTAGGTGTATAAAGATCTTACTCTCAGTAGGTGAAACCTTATATAGAAATTTAGGGGTTTTATCGGGTATAAAGGTTGCTCATCGATTTGTTATTATCTTTCTTTCCATGATTTTAAGCT
Source organism: Actinernus sp. WN-2022 (assembly GCA_030867875.1). Taxonomy (NCBI): domain Eukaryota; kingdom Metazoa; phylum Cnidaria; class Anthozoa; order Actiniaria; family Actinernidae; genus Actinernus; species Actinernus sp. WN-2022. The sequence continues at coordinate 9,931,461 of JAOWCC010001679.1, read as the reverse complement.
TTATCAGATGTGGGTGGTTGGCAAAGAAAGGAAGTGTGACAGCTCCGGAGATAAGTGAGAAGTCGATGCGCCTTGTGTATCCAAAGGTGAGCCCACTTAAAGTAAACGTAACTGTACACGTGTTATGGTTCCGCAGCCGAAATAATGTCAAAGCGCATTACGTTCTTGCACTCATACACTTTTTTCACCTTTATCAGAAATCATGCTTGCGTTATAATGTTCGCTTCCAACTTCTGCCCCGACTTTTCTTTACACTCACCCTTCATGATTGTGATACATGTATGAATGTGCTGATCAGTGTTTTTGCTTTTAGGTTCCCCAGCAAGAAAACGGTTACGACTGCGGTGTGTTTGTTCTACTCTTCTTTGAAGAGTTTTTGAAACGCCAGGTGAGAATTGCGTTTGAATCCTATTACTTAACGTCATCCTTTATTTATTTCACTTGTTTTATTTATAATTTTCGAGTATAGCTGAATGCTCGTTCGTGCAATATTTTGTTTCTGTTACATCTGCGCATGCACATTATGCGAGCTGGTAATGTTTTACAGTTATTAATGGCACATATGCATAATCCGCAAAAGTTTCCCTGATCACGCATTATTCTCTTTCCGTTATTAATAGTAGTTTTTCAGTTGACTTTGTATATAGGGGTTTTATAAAGTCAGAATTATGCATGTGATTAGTTAATTTGTTATAAGCAAACCGGCTAAGTATTGATGGAATTTAGTTTTTTTCTTTCAGTTTCCAATGAAACAACTTCTATCAGACGAGAGGCTTCAGTGGTACGACCAAAGATCTGCCCTATCATTAAAGGAAAATATTACCCAGATTTTGTTAGGATTAGGATCATAAACGTTATGAAATTCTGCCTAATGAACTTTTCACAGGCGACAGAACAAAAAAATCACAAGGAAAGTTGCGAAGATTTCGTTTTGTTGAATTTGTCGTGACTTATTTTCACATCGTATTGCCACAGCTTTATGATGATAGAGCAGATTTGGTACGAGTATAATATGTTCGTGGCTGTGCTCTATCCATGAACGTACGTGCTGTAACATTTACTAGCTTCCCAGTGTCTTAGTCGGTCCAATCGTTTACAACTAATCATGTACACAGGCACAGTTACGGTACGGCAAAATAGACTAGATTTCGTATGAGTGGGAACAAGTTACAGCACAGCACGGCCGTAATATTAAGTTGTTTGTGTCCGTCTGATCCAATCGATCATAATGCTTATTTACGGTACGGTTACAGTAAGGCTATTGAAATGTCCCACTCGTACGAAATCTGCTCTGACAGTGCGAATACAGCACGGCTATGGAAATGTTTGTTGCACTCCGTCGTGCAACCTGTTAATTTTCGCGATTTTTAATTTGCGATATTTCGCGACACTATTTTCGCGATTTTGTAGAGACTGACCAGCTAGGAGTCACATTTTTGAACGACATCTTATTCTCGCGTCGTCAAATTCGCGAAATTAAAGTGTCGCGAAAATTTCATGTAATAAGGTAGTCAACATGGCCGAATTTCTGTTTCTTCGAGCAGTTAGAAACGAGAAAGTAGAGAGAGTAAAGGCTATGTTACACTAGGCAATGTTTCGTGCAACTTGTCTCGCAATTTTGTTGCGAGCAAGTTTCGCGAGAAATTGCCTAGTGTAACGTATAATAATGTTTCTTACTCATTTCTAAAGTGGCCAATAGTGTTTTTAAAAGTGGTTTTGAATACACAACAAAATGTAGTGGTATATGTTTATTGAATAATCGCAAGTTTTTAAAAGCAATGTCACATCGTCAGCACTTTCAAAGGAACGAGTCCTTCTGATAAACTACCATAGCTAATGTTAAAAGTAATTGGTCTGCTTTCTGTATGCGACATCATATAAATAACTGACTATTTTTAAGTCATGGTCAACAGTACATGGGCACGTTTTGTATATATTTTTTAACAATACCTTAACTTCACAAATAACATGTATGTTTTTAAATCGAATGTAAGATATATTTACTAATAAACATTCGTATCAAATTCTTGTTGAACATGTCATGAAAAAACCCGCCGGCGTTAACCACTTGTATTTTGTAATTTATAAGCACGAGTGATATTTTGAAAGGTATGAACGCTATGTACTCTCGTTCGTGCGGTTTCCTTTTTTTCTACCAAGGGCCGTTTACATAAAGGAGGGCAACTCTAGTCAAGCGACGTAGTTGTCGATATGCTTTACGGTCTCGAGGGATTACAATACAATGAAGTGCTTGGGTAAACCTCCCTTCATGTAAACGGGCTAAAAAAAATGAAGTGTTTGTGTTCCATTGCACATGCCGATTGTGCTCACGATATCTGGTTCACTTACATAAAAAGTATACCCGATACCCGCCGTGCACTTTGTTGTAGTTACCCTATATACCTTTTTCGGTTGTAGGCTACGAAAATAATCCCTAGCCCCTGACAGGATTCGAATATTAGTTTTCGAAACTTTTCAAATTACGAAAAACTTAGGAAACAGGATTCATAAAGTATATACTTCCGTGCCGGTCAGATTTCTCGGTAGTGCGTGTTTTAACTGCTTTGTAAAGCCCGGTCCTCACTAAGCGACATAAGCAAAAGCGACACATGCGGACTCGTGTCGTAATTAATAATGACTACGGCACCTGCGTATGTTGCTTATACTTATGTCGCTATTGAGGACCGGGCTTCGGAGCCACGCTAAACGTGAAATAATTCGGTACGTTATGACTATATAATCGCTAATATTTGTGTTAGCTTCACCGAAGTTTCTGTAATATTGCCTCCTTCAAGTTAAACGGATAACGGAAAGTCAAATGACGAAAATGAAGAGTGCGTGATCGCAAAATGCAGAATAATACTGAAGCATTCTAAAGTATATCAATTTGTAACTTATACGAAATTTCGCGCTTGTTTTTAACCCTCAAAACCTAACCCTGAAATTCAAATAAATCTTACCCATTTTCAACTTAGCCTGCGTAGCAAGCCCAGGGGAAATGGGGAAGAGGAGGGAAGAGGGAGGGAGGGAGAGGTCCCCTCTTCCCCATTCCCCTGGGCTTGCTACGCAGGCTATTTTCAACTCCAAATCATTCATAGAACGAGTATAAATACACCTGAGCTAAATGGATAATTTTGCACAATTTGTAAGGGCTTTTCAAGTGATCTTTCGAAGTGGTGGGGTATTCTGTAATCTAGCCTTTTTTTTAATGGCCGTTATGCACGCGCTTTGTTGTTCTGCATTCCGTTATCTTTATCCGTTATTTCTGTGGGAGAATCCAAAATTGGATTCATGATCTCAGATCATACGGGTTTGTTGTGCCAAAAGAAACGATCTGAAAACAGATTTATAGCGAAAAAATAGCCGCCGACAGTATTCTAATTTTCGAATCCTTTCCCGGCAAAGAAACGAATGAATGAATCCCAAAATCCGGATTTGGGTTTAACCTTCGAATCAATCCAATGCATCCAAAATCCGTTTGGGGATTCGGGTAAAGGAACAAAAGTTTGAGAAAGAAACGCACCCTTTGTCATTTGTCTTTCCGAAGGCTGTGTCGCCAAGGCGTCGGTGAAATAAACATTACTAGTATATACCACACCAGTGAATATCACGTTTCGCGCGCTCTGATTGGGTACTCAAACAGTGAATATGATTTCTTATTATATGGCTTTGCGATTTCTTGCATTCTGATTGGTCGACGCGCGGTCCGTCTTTTTGCGTATTCGGACCACGGTCCGTCTTTTTGCGTATTCGGACCACGGTCCGTCTTTTTGCGTATTCGGACCGGCATAGTACTTGATGTAAGACTGCAAATGATGTCCTGCCGGCGCCAGTTTCAAATTTGTGTAGATACATCGAGAAAACGCCGGTTCGCAATATAAAGAAAAACAAATATTACGCATTTTTAATTCAACACCGAATACAAGAAACACAAGACCGACAGAGGAGGTCTAAAATGAATGAAGACGAACATTCTGAAAGTGAATTTTATTATCCTGGCGAAGTAAGCGAGGAAACTGCAACTTTTTGTGAACAACAAGTAGAGGGAGAACGGCTTCAAAGCAGCCAAGAAGAAATAGAGGCCTTTTTAACTAACCAGAAAGCCAATAACACTGTCAAAAAAACAAGGTCCGACCTTAACATACTACAGAAGTACCTACAGAGTATTGATAAAGGTGAAACAGAAATTGAGAGCCTACCTTCACCGGCAATTGACATATTGCTTTGCAAGTTCTTTATTAATGTTCGTAAAAGAGACGACACCGAGTACGAGCCGAACACCCTCAGCAGCTTCCAGCGGAGCATCCAGAGGCACTTGGAAGAGAACAAATTTCCAGGAAACGTGCTTAAAGACAAGGAGTTCGCACAGTCAAGGAAGGTCCTCGCGGCCAAACGCAAATCCCTCGTAAACAACGGCAAAGGAAACAAGCCACAAGCCACCCGCGCACTCACTGACGAGGAAGAAGATAAGTTGTTCAACTCCGGAGAATTTGGTGACAAAGGTCCAGAAGTCCTGCAAATAACCATTTGGTGGTTTCTTTCTATGCATTTTGGCTTCCGAGCAAGAGACGAAAGTCGTAAACTTTGCTGGGGCGATGTGGAATTACAGAAAGCACCCGATGGCGGAGAAGTGCTTGTTTGGTTAGCAGAAAGAGGGACAAAGACAAGAACTGGACAGGAACAAGGCCACCTGAGAGCCTTCCAGCCAAACTAAGGTTTATGCGACCAACAACCAGCGGTGCCCTGTCAGCTTCTACAAAACCTTCAAAAGTCACCGGCCTGTAGAAATGAATGCAGCACAGGCGCCTTTTTCTGGCCATTAAGCACAACCGAGCGGCAACAGATGAAATCTGGTACATGAAAACTCCCCTAGGCAAAAATCAGTTCGGAAAGTTCCTATCCACAGCGGCGAAGAATGCTGGTCTTCAACAGGGAGCTGGAGCAAAAGTCAGCAATCACTCGGTCCGTAAAACCTCAATCTCGAGATTACTAGATGCCGAGATCCCGGAGAATTTCGTTGCACAGCTGAGTGGCCACAAAAGCACCGAAAGCTTACAGTCTTATAAATCGGCCAGCGAGAAACATCAAAGGCAAATGTCGCTCGCCCTGAGTAGAGTTCAACACATCAACAGAAGCCCAGATGTGCAGCAAATGTCCGCTTTGAATCAGTCATCATTTGCTAGATCCGAAACCAGAGTGGGAGCCAACAATTCGGTCACCTCGGATCAGTCTTCGTTCTCAATGGCGTGCAAAGCGTGGTTGGCTGTAATTTTCAGATATTCCACGGGCCAGTCAATTTTATCCAAGACGATAAGAGAAAACGTCGTCGTTATGTCATCGAGAGCGATGAGGAAGACTAGAAACCCTAGTGGAATATCTCCATGCACAGTGACTTTTCCATGGCACTGACAGATGCCGGACTTTAGACTTAGAGAACTTTTCCAAGTCGTGGAAAATTGATGTAAAACTCGTTGAGTTTTTGCCGTATTTCCCCGAAATATTTAAGGTTTGATTGCAAATGATTTGCCCAAATAATGATGTTCAATGTCCTAGAACTTTGCCCAGTCTGTTACTAAGTATGATGTAAAGCTTTGTTCTTAGTTATCCTTGAATTTGTAAAAGAAAAATCAAGTAAACTGATGCATTAAAATTGAGTTTTCGTTGAATTTGATTTTTGGTTCTTTTTCCGAGAAATTGAAAAGAGCGGGAAATTGAGTTCACGCGCGCGCTTTCCGGAAGTAATATCAACCGTTAAGCGGAAGTGAAATTTGTTTTATCTAAAAATACAAAAAAATGCCATATAATAAACACCTTATTAACCTCGGCTTGCTCGGTTAATAAGTAGTTAATATTCACCTCCGAGCGAAGCAGCGATCACTTCACGCCGAAGCGGCTCGGTAAATATCCACCACTATTCACCTCCACTTCGGTGAATAATTGTTAAATGTTTACAGCCTTTACATAAATATTAGATACGCTACACGATCATAACCGATCAGTACTCCACGCTAAAGACACTTACATGTATGACTTAATTTTCAACCTATCACTGAAATCAACTTCAAGAAGTGTCAAAAGTATTCCCGACTTTATCGCTGTTACCCGACTAGATTGAAGCTTTCTTAAGATAAAAGCGAATAGATAGTTTACAATAGTCTGAGGTACTATAGAGGGTTGGCCACCAAATGAACTCGACTTCTCGCGTGCATCTTCCTTCCCCATGGCCAATCTCAATCGAGGAACTGCTTGTTGGTCGGGCTGCCTTTTTAGCATTTTTCCCCGCTCTTTGTTTAGCTAATGCCAAAGCTTCTTCGACGTCCATTTGAGAAATATTGGCTACTTCCTCGTCATTCTGATACAAAGCTTCGGCCTTGTAATCAAGAGAATCGTGTTCTTCTAACACTTCTCGAAACTGCTCTTCGTCATGTATCTTGTAGGACAGTCGTTTGGTTTTCTTTCTGAAAATAAGCTGTCGTCGATGAGTAGCGTCACGAACACTATTCAACGAAGGACTTTTCAGGCGATGTAATATGAGCGAAGTACTGTCCTGGTACTTGAAAGCAGTCTATGCAGCACCATTTTGCTGTAAAATAAAAGCAAACAACTAAGCATAAGCCGGCAAATCCGCGGTTGGGCAAATTAGTTGACTATAATGAACACTGTAGAGCAGATACTTACCAGGATAATCGGGGACCAAAGATCCGTTTACTCGCTCCAGAAGCACACTTAGCCATTTGAAATAGTCGGAACGAAATTCGTCTGGAATCTCAGCTGGTTTTGGTCCCTGAAAAGCTTCACCTTCTTCATGTGTGAATGTAACGGTATCTTGTGTAACGTGTGGGTGACTGAAGGCCAAGTGCTTTGAGAGGGACGTGCCTGTTTTAAACTTCTTATGGCAAAAACTACAACTTGCTAAAAAAGGCATGGCTATGTTTGCACGAGCCGGGTATCAAAGTATTTAACTGACTGCTACTCAACGCTCAGAGCTTGGTGCTTCAGTTTAATAGAGGGCCGAACATCAAAGTATTCAGTTCAGGAAACGAAAATACAATAATGATCCGCCTTAGCCCAATCAAAAGTGATTAGTTTAAAATACTACATGTGTGAGAGTTGAACAATGCAGTGTTTTTCAAAGCGGTCTATAAACAACTCAACTCAACAACTCAATTTAAACTCAATTATTAAAAGTCGTGCGAAAGCAACTTCGGTAATTCACAAGGGAATTACTGCCGGATGACATGATACCGCGTCGTGCTTTTCAGAAAATTCTAGCTACCGCGCCGGCTAAACGCGCTTAATCCTAACACTCGAGTACACCCAGGGTAAGTACATGTGGGAGAGATGGGCAAATTTCGGAAGCATTCTATCGAAGAGAAGAGAAAACGCTCGAAACTGAGAAGAAAACTAAAAAAGAAACATGGAAAAAGACAAGAAAACCGGGAAACTGACGAGACTAGCGAGCAGGCGTTAAAATGCAGTGAAAGAAATCAGCAACAACAGCCCTGTAACTACGAGGAAACTGGAGTCAGCCTTCAAGGAATCCAATGCCGTCCGAAGTTGCAAAAGTTGCCGAAACAATTCAACAGAGAGAGGACGCCGATGTTAATGTGAAAGCGAGCAGGGATAGAACTGATACAGCACACCGACACGCGGTTGTATTCTATAAGAATTGGATGAAAAGTGAGAAAAGCAACATGCCAGTGGTTAAAATGGACGATATCAAGATTGTTAAAAAAGATGTGGGCAAAGGGAGCTACGGAGTGTACCATTTAGGTTTCTATGGGGGGAAATGCGTGGTAGTCAAGAGAATTAACCGTTGGTCGGAGAACAACTTAGGAGGCCATGATTCTTCGAAAGCTGCGACATCCGAACATTCAATTTTTTGTTGGGATAGCATGGCAAGGAAAAGTGGCGCATGTTATCACCAAATTCCATGGTTTGAAGGAGGAGTCTGTAACGCTGGCAAGAGCGGCTGAGCAAAATGGTTGAAAACCACGGCCGAAATTTGCGATGCAATAAGATACTCGAGGTTCGGAGCCGGTTACTTAGTATTCCCTGCTAACAGAGTTCTCTGCTTTCGCCTCTGGTGACCTCCGGCTCCCCCAACCGAGATACCTCTGCTAGCGAGCGAAAACTTAACTACTGACTAGTTAAAACCTAAACGTCGTTGCGTTCCGGGCTTCTGAACTTGCTATCATGATCACGCATTATTCTAAGCCTGCGTCGCATCAAAGGTTTGCGCTTAAACGTGGATGAATCGCTTTGCGTCCCGAGACTCGGAGCTTACTATACTGAGTTAAAACCTAAACCGGCGTAGCTGAATCTCCTGTGTCCCGTACTTCGCAAATTACTGAGTTTAAAGAACGTTAACCTAAACGTGGCTGTCAATTGCTTTGCGTCCCGTGCTTTGAAGCAGATTTCCGGTTCAATAGCACGGAATAAAACGATGCTTATCAATAAAGAATTCAAAATCGGCCCGTACTGATTCGGAGAAGTAAGCTAAATGCCAGAGGCAGAGCTCTGGTGGTTCGATCAGGTGTAGTTTACGACTCCACTTGACAAAAGAGTCGTAAACTTTATAGTCGCAAACTTTATAGTCGCAAACTACACGGTGTAGTTTACGACTCCTTTGTCAAGTGGAGTCGTAAACTACACCTGATCCCGCTCTGGTTACTAATGGCTACATTATTTGCCCTTGTTCTGTACTGCCTGTAGTAGCTGTCCGTACAGAGAAACTATATCCGGGCGCTTAGAAGGATCCTCTAAAAGGCAACTTATGTAAATGTATCGTAGTGAAAATTCACGAACGATGTATGATATGCGCCTGACCGTATAGCCAAATGAAAAAATATCACTTTTGCAGCTTTGTCTTTCTCCTACGTTAAGTTCCGGTGCAATAAAAGCGAATGCTAGAGGATCTCTTTCCGTAGGCAATGCCAGTTTGGCCTCATGGATCAAACACGCTCTACCAAAGTCTATCAGTACTGGCACTACTGGACCATCCAGCTTTCCGCGTTCAACAACAATATTATTCTCTTTGATGTCGTTGTGAAGGCCTGCAGCATCAAGGTGCAAGTCGCAAAATTCAGCTACGCTTCGCTCCCGGGCTTCTCTATCCACCGACCTATTTTTTAAATTTAACTTGTAAGTTAGATAACTTTTACAAAATTCGTTTGAATGTGCCATTACGGTAACGTAAAACAATTTTAGCCGAACAATTTCAGAGAACTAAGTAATTTTACGTCACAGTAACCTGCAGTAAATGTCTGAAATAAAGTCCGTTAATGAGTGAACAATGTCTCTTAATTATTAGCGGTGAGTTTCATCTCAACTCGATCTAAACTCAAAGGGAACGACAAACACAGGCCACAATTCGATGGCTCATGTTCTCTGTCTATTTTCTGTTCTTAACTTTTTAACACTACAGGACACAAAATAATCATTTCAATAGAAAACAGCGGATTATAACGCCTAATCCTCAGAGGCGTGAAGACTCAGCTTGAGCGAAATTAAAATATGAAAAGAATGCGGGCAAGTTGTCCCGCATTCCTTAGAGGTACTTGCAGATACACCCCGATGCGTCCTCTCATGACAGGTAAACAATAATTTGTTGATCATGGATTAAGCTTACGTGGCAAAAATCAAATATGAACTTGAAGATTTAGTTTTCTTTTAGTGAACTAATGATTCAATTAATTATTAACATTATTTTTACTAATTCTTACTTCCTACAGGTATATTCTAACCCAAACAGATTACTTTAGTAAGTATGTCGAAGCCTGTCCACTTGAAGACAAAAGTGCAGCGAGTGTTGCTAAAAGAGTTTTTTGCAGACATGGTGCTCCTGTCCACATCTCTCTGATCAAGGGCGGGAATTTGTTAACCAGTTAATGTGCAGAACCTACCAATAATTAGTAGTTACACACAAAAACATAATGTAATCATGTCAATAATCATGGCAAAGGAACTTCTCCATGATTGCCTTTATTCAATAGTCTGTAGATTGCTCTTGTGGCTAGTCATATGCATGTTCACAATTACAACTAGTACTGGCTACACTTTTCTTACTGTGGTACAGGTATCAGATGAGCTGTTTCTGAAGTTTGGCATAAAGCACAGAATAACATCAGCGTATAAAGGACAAATCAGACCCGGAAGAGGTCAGACTCAGTAAAAAGTGATAAACATTGTCCCATGTACATTCATGTAATTATTGAATTAAACAATTATTCTAAAGGGATAACTGCCATTCTATCATTTCTTATCTTGTGGGATTGAACTCGGCAGACACAGCCAAGAAATATTTTTTGTATGAAAATGAAAAATATGACATTGGACAAGGACTTTTTTCAAAGCATGCATGCTTCAATGCACAAACAACATTATTCTTTGCAAGATTAGCCAAGTAGCATATTTGACTGAATTGACAATTCTCCAAACTGTAAGCAGTCAAATCTTGTATGTATCTAGGGAGAATTGAGAACTTGAAGGTGACTTATGCTGTTGTTGCACAGACTCCTTAATTATGGTCATATTATTTTCACAAATTTGCTACTGTACAAAACATTATTCAATATCATTTTATTGGTATCACAGAATTCTAAGAAAGCTTATGGACAATAAAGATGACTGGGATGAGTGCCTTGATGGAGCATTGTTTGCCCTGAACACAAATATCAGTGCAAGCACCAAGTTAAGTCCCTTCTTTATTGTGCAAGGAAGAACTCTACGCCTTCCTTATCAAGCAGAGGTAGAGGAGGATATGCATGCTAACACTTCAGATATACAGGAGGAAGACAGTATTTCTGAATATGTCCAGCAAATGTGTAAACTATAGGAAGCAATGTTTCAAAAGGATCTGAAGAATATTGAAGGTGCACAAGAGAAACAAAAGGTGCAGTACAAAAGAAGAAAACCCTCAGCTCCTGCTGCAGTATCAAGGATGGCGACTTAGTTCTGAGAAGAAACATGCTGCAAAAGACTAAAATGGGCCATACGATGGAGGATAATTGGTTCATACACTACTTTTGCGGTGAAAGAAAATGGCTCATGCAATCTGGAGTGATGCCAAGGGGAAAATTCTAAAGCAAAGAATTTCCCTGAAACACTTGCGGCCTTACATGTCAAGTACAGCATCTCAGGCCAGCTATCCTACTTCCAGCTCTGTTCCCTGCAGTCTCCCTATACAGCAGCTGCCAAGTCTCCCTACCAAGCAGCCTACTAGTTGTGAAGAGTGAGGACCAAAGCAAAGGCACACTGCAGCACCTTGCCTTCAGATTATATAAGTCAGCTGTGTAAGTCACCCAGCTGACCAGGAAGGAGTGTCAGATTCCAATGTATCTAAGCCAACTATTTCAAGTCACCCAGCTGACAAGGAGGGTGTGCCAGATTCCAATGTATCTAAGCCAAATATTTCAAGTCACCCAGCTGACAAGGAGGGTTTGTCAGATTCCAATTTGTGTCCAAGTTGTGAAGAGAGTGAGGACCAATCAAAGGCACACTGCAGCACCTTGCCTTCAGATTATAAGCCAACTGTGTCAAATCACCCAGCTGACAAGGAGGTGTGTCACACTGAAGAGAGCTGTGATAATAATGATAACGATAATACAGCCCACAAAAGAATGGTTAGCATTGTAGAGGAGATGACAGAAGAAGAACTGGAAGTAACTACAAGAGTTATTCCTGATCTTAAAGGAATTGTACATGGAACACATTATACCTGGCGTTACCAGTTACAAACATCAGGAAGGTGTGACAAATATCCAGAACTGGGGCGAGCCGACATAAAGTTTAATGTAAATCTTGGAGATGTTACTGACCAACAATGCCAGCAAATTATAGACCACTAACACCATCCTAAAGGCCCTTCTTCCAGAGGACAATCCTCCGGATTTGTAAATTAACCCTTGGTGTCACACTTGAAGAGGCTGACATTTACATGAAAAAGTGTACAGAAGTATCAAGGCAAAAGCGCAGACAAGACTGGTTGAAGAAATCTAAAACATGAAAGGCGGCCCTTGGAAAAAGGTCAGTGGCAGAACACCATAATAACAGTCTCAAATCCCCAAAAAGGAAAATACATCCAGATTAGGGCACTGACCATGTGAAAATTACATCAGTGAAAGAGGAACCAAGGATCCCTGACAGGATGAAATGCCCAATCTTCAATAATAAATTAACTCAGAAAGACTACAACATCATTGGCTGTCTAAATGATGAGCATGTGATGCTTGCACAAAACATTATTCACCAGCAATTTCCCTTGGTGGATGGTTTCTATTCCACTTCAATTGGTGTGGTGAGTCAGTTTAGCCCATTACAATGGGTGACAGTAACATTTTATCTAACGATCGCAGCATGGTCAATCTGTATGACAGCCTATATCATGGCATCACAGTTTTACTACATGCGTCTACATTAGTCACACACTCGAGTCGTTCTTGATGAACGAGCGTCATGCATACGCAAGTTATACCCGACTGTATTTATACTTTATTAAAATCTTTATAAATCTAACTATTTTTACTTACGTTGTCGACTTCAAATTTGGCGTTTCTATTTGCAGCATTGTGAAGTCATCAATCACGTGACTGTTATTTTCAAATCTCATAATCATCAAGGATGATTTTAGCATGAGCCAGCACATAATCCAAAAGTTGAGGGAAAAGTTTATTCTTCGAGGGGGGTCTACCGAGCCATGCCTTAAAGGGGAATTCGAGGCAAAAATCATGTCATTTGTATGTACTGTTTAATAATACCACAAGCTATTCTTGTCAGCGCGCTATATTTTTGACAGAATGCCCACGGCCACAATCTTGAATTTGCCATGCAGGAGCGTAAACAGTCAGCGGAAGCTTGCATGACGTCATATCGTGAAGCGAGATTTCTGTCGCCCATGAGTTTACTGAATGCTCAGTGTTAGTTTTGATATTTTGCAAGAAAAAACGTCTTCAGACGAAGAAATATCCTCTAATTGGAGTGAAAGTAGTCTACCAAGCCTTGACGATGATTCGGGCAGCTTTACCGGAGATGAAGACGGCGGCAGCGAGACTGATTACCAACCAGGGTTTGCAGTCATATCAGCTTGAACGCAAGTACTCTTCAGACGACCACATGGTACATCACATTGAACCCGGAATTTAGACTGGTAGGAACCTTGATATGGCTGTGTAATTGTATTTTCTCGAAATACAATTTTGTTGTTGTACCAATTATTGAAACAATACGTGCATAACGCATTTGTCTTACTTTCCAGAAATTTCGTCCCTTAAAGCTTTGCTACTTAACTCCAGAAACAGCCACTTTATAAGGCTGTCGCCGCAATTTTTTCCTACCTGTTTACCCATGACTAGCTCCATGGCTGTGGAATAAACTTGATATATTTAGGTACAGTGCTAGCATTATAAATGACAGACACAAAATCAGTTAATAGTATAAACTTACATATATGATTGCATATGCATCTTTACTGCTAAACGTATTTCAGGTGCACATGTGAGAACTGCCAGAGAATGAATAGAGCTGAGGAGTGTGTGTGTTGCCTGGAGCTTACAAAGATAGGGAGTTAAAACAATGAAGTTTCTGCATCCCCAGCCAACCCACTTTGCATTACCCGCCACCCTGGTTTCAGTGCTGTGTGCCTTAATAAATGGGTTCTCCAGACTGCCTGCTACCAGTTTAGGCAGCAGTATACACAGACATACAATGGGCCTGAACACAAACTTAACCAAGAGATCAGAGTTGCCCTACCATCTTGTGCAGTTTGCTGCATCCGTGCAACACTTTCCTCCACCAAATATGCAAAATGAAATATAAATAATCTGTAAAACATCCGTACCTATGATTTTCATCTTGTGAATCATAATGCCCTTGATCTTTAAGTTGGTTAAGGTGGAATTTGAAGAATTATTCAAGTCTTTCATGGAGTTCTCTCCACCACCTTTCAATCTGCAATAAGCAAAACAATATTAATTTCAAGGATAAAAATCAATAACTGTACATAGCCTAATTCATAATGATAATTCATCCTGTTTCTCACTGTTATTATAAATCTGTGTTGATGTCCAAAGGAAACAGACTCCATCTCAAGGAAGTGAAAAATCCTAAGGGTTTCCTCCTTAGCCATTAAACTCCAAATTCTCACCTGGTTTGAAGTCGATGGCCCGTAGATTACCGTTGCCATTGTATCCATGATGCTTCCGAATAAATGCATGCATCGTAGCCATAACCCCGGTTTCCGTTCCTTTATCGAGTCTCAGTCTGCTTGCGATATTCCTTGTCTTGTATAAATATTCAAGGTAAAATCGACCGATAAGTTTTGGATCACTGTTGCTGATCCAAACCTTGACCCACAACACTTTCCATAAACAGCAACCGGAAAAGTGCTATTTTGATAGCCCATCAATTTGTTGTGGCCATCGAGGGAATGAACCGAGTTAGGGCCAGGTGATGTGAAATGACCTTTGGGCTTCTTCTTGAATTGGGGAGCTCTCTGCTCCAGAGCATCTGGATCGACCTTGTACATCACGGCATGTACTAAATCCCGTGGTACGTGCAAATCATAAATCTGTCTGATTTTCTTGTGCAAGGCTCGATATCCGAGTAGCTTCACTGGGCCTTCTATTTCTTTCTTGACTGCACTTTCGACCTGGTCGATCGTTACATTGCAGTCAGTATAACTTATTTCAATTATACTGTCCAGTGTTGTCAAGCTCCATGCATATTCGCTAAAATCCCTAGAAAGAAAGTCTAGAATCTCCTCACGTCGAAGGCTCTACGTTACGTAACGGCCGAAGGTTTCTTTCAAACCCTCATCCTGCTTCCATGCATCGTTTCTAATCCTACTTGTAGCCACCATATTGTGATAATTGTGGGGAGGAAGTATTGCATTGTGGGAGGTGCGCCAATTGTTTCAAATAATATTTTATCGCTTGCCCTTTCTCCTTAGAAGTTTACTTCTTCATTCTTTTCTCGTTAACATTCTTTTTCAACCGATTCCAGTCGCGTTCCGATATTGTGCCAATTTATAGTTCTTCTCAGTTCGAAGTTCGACGTTCGATAAACGCGCGAGTCAAAATGTCACTTGGAGTGTTGCAGTGCATTGTGGTCTACGGCAGCGATTTGCCATGGACACTTTTTATTGATTTATTTTTTAATTAGATTTTTGTAGAAACAGAAATTATTTTTAATTGAATTCAGTTTCCTTTTAATTCGTTTTACTTTTCATTTTGTTTTGATTTCCTTTTTAAATTAATTTCATCTCAATTTAATTATATATTTTTTTTATTATTTTAACCTGATTTTTGTTTTGTTTTTGTTTTTAATTCTTTCATTCGTTTTATTTATCTATATGTTGCTCAAAAAAAGAAAAAAAGAAAACAAATAAATGGACAAATGCTATAAACGTATGAAAAAGTGCAATTTTCCTTAAGAAATTTATCTTCAAGTTGTTGTCTCTTTCTAACCTTTGTCTGCTTATATTTAGTCGCAATAACTCTGCTTACTTTCAACCATGCTCCTTTAACACTTACATTTAAGAAGTCTATATAGTCATATCCATCTCCAACATGCTCGTGCCATATCTTTAGTAATGGATAGGGTATTTTCTCAGCAAGTACAGTATAGACGAGTATCGACAGTCATAAAGACATGAACACAACTTATTCCTTTCGATCTTGTATTCGAGGGTACCATGCATATACCATGCATTCTGGGATGCAGCTATTGGTGAAGTTCTGGATTGTGAGGTAAGGGCTGTTGGAATACCAAACATCCGCTAGTGATCTATTCGAGTACATAGTCAATTGTATGAGCTAACAGAGTGATTTCAAATGTGAAATCACGTTGTAAATACTGACTACTGTATTGTATTACTACTGATAACTTGCATGCCACTCGTGCTATTGCCGTCAAACGAGAAGGCGAGGAAGGCAGTCCTCAGATCGTGGGCCATGTGTGATTGATGCTGTCACGAGTGTTCCACTTATTCTTAAAGCATGAAGGACAGATATCAGTGGAAGTGACTGGAAAACGACAAAACAAGGGAATTGGACTAGAAATCCTGGCAGTGTATTAATTTTACAACAAGAAGGCCTCAAAAATAAAGAAATTAATAGAACTGATTAAAGACAAAGAAGACAAAACCGATTAGATCGCCACGACAGTACTATTTTTAGCAACATATGACTGTAATGGACTGCTGACAACTTTCTTAGAGAATTAAAATATTTTTGTTGATTCATCTTCTATGGCGTGATTACATTTATTCGTTATATCGGGGTAGATTTTACATTCGGGCTTCTAGATTGTGTTCGTTATATCGGGTATTTCGTTAAATCGGGGTTCTTTTCCATACATTTTACTGTAACTCTGGTCGGGCTGAATAAATGTGTGCGTTAAATCAGGGACTTCGTTAAATCAGGGTTCCACTGTACCGTGAGGTGCCAAAGTGCCTAATTTGAAAATAAAGTTATGTTCTTTGCATTTACAGGTGTCGGCAGTACCTTGACGAAGAGAAATGCCGCATACAGTGATGTGATTAATACAATGGCCAGGAACGTTAAATTAGCGAGCCTTGAATGGTGAATCTTCACCTCACCATTCGTTGCCTTGGAAGATGATTCATCATCATCTGTTGAGTTCCTTTTTTGATGGTGCATTTGTCTACCTATATGTGATAACAATAGTCTAATAATTAATGGCAATTAATTGTTTTTATAAATACAAGACCATTTTTGTAATAAACCAAGAGCCACATGAAATACAGTATTGGTGGTTGTGCTCATGACTTATTATGGAAGGTATCAACCGATAGGTCAGTAATTAAAGGAGGGGACCACTCCCTTAGGGCTATGGTTGATTATATTATTGTCATAAAAAGTACGTGAGTTAAATAATGACCATTCTTTACTTGACAACGACATTCTGTGAGTACATCTCATATATATCGCTTTATTCCCAACCTGTTGAAGCTCACTTCTGGATATTGACACTCTTCTTCGATATCAGTGATAAGCTGTTATAGTTCTTACAGTCTCCGAACAGCTCAGACTAAAGGCGCTGATCACAGATGTAGAAGAACTGGAAGGAGTGGCATTCTTGATGAACCGAAACTCAAAACTACCCCAGAAGCACAAGCCGACAAAGAATGCCCTAAAACAGCTCAGCAACGTGAAACAACGGATCTACAGAGCCAATATTGCATTGATAGGCCACTGGGATGGTTGGCAGCCATTCGGATATCCTGGTGGACACAGTTGTGGTATGTTTCATTTTAATGAAATGTAACATCGTTAATATTTTCAACCTAACAAATATTACAAGCAGCCATTCTTACAAAGTCAAAGTCTGTTTTTGCCACACTTTTTGGTCAAAATACTGAGAGTGCTTAGCATTATTAAATTTACTTGATATCCTGACAGTGGATAATGTCTATGTATTAGATAGTTACTGAGGCCGGCAGGAATATTAGATATATTGCAGTCAGCTGAGGCTGTATGCTCTTTTTATTGCCTTTTCTCTTGGGATTTTTAACCTCCTACTCAAATCAGGTAAGAGGAATAAACTGTCGGCCTACGCTAATCCCAAGGTTATCCACCAATACCTCCGCAATGAAGTCCTCTTGGGCCGGGTAGAGGGCCCCTTTACTTCTTTCCATAATTTAGATATCAGAAGCTTCGGGGTCATTCCCAAAAAAGGGCAACAGGGAAAGTTGAGATTTATACTGGACTTATCATACCCGGAGCACTTCAGTGTCAACGATGGTATTAACCCAGGCGAATTCACCCTACAGTATATTCGGGTGGATGAGGTTATCCAAAGGGTATCAAGCTTGGGTATTGGGGCCTTAATGTCTAAATTCGACGTTGAGGCAGCTTATCGTAATGTTGCAGTTCACCCATCAGATCGTTTTCTGCTAGGTATGAAGTGTAGGGACAATTATTATGTGGACTCAAACTCATTTCGATTCCAAAATCGTGGTAAAGCATTCCTATAATTTCGTCATATGTGTATCCTTTATAAAACAAGTATTCTATCGCTTCTTCTTTCTCGTGTTTCTCGTCCGCCATTTTACTTAGGTGAGTATTATGGTCTGGATAGTTCAGTCTCCGTTCTTGTATATATGGGTTGCCTGTGGTGGTGTAAGTTCACTTCCGCCGTGGATTTCCACTTCCGCCGCAACTTCTGAGTCGGTTGTGCCGTGGCTTACTTATTTGTGCCGTGGAATTTGTGGAGGTTGTGTAGTGGAATTTGTGGAGGTTGTGCCGTGAGATTTCTGGCGGCGTGCCGTGAGATTTCTGGCGTGTCGTGCCGTGGAATTGGCGGTTGTGCCGTGGGAATCTTGGTGGCATGCCGTGATATGTGTGGTTGTGCCGTGACTTTCTCGGTTGTGCCGTGACACTTGTGGGCCACCGTAATAAACTGTATGCCTTGCAGCAACGTGTTCAGTCTTGGCGCTCACGGCTAGTTTGTAATGCGTCCCCTTCAACATTATGTTAACAGTGTATAATGCTTTAATACAGCCACACTTTGATTATTGTTGTCAAGTGTGGGAAAATTTTAACTAAGGTCTGAACGATAAATTACAGAAACTCCAGAATCGCGCCACACAGGTTCTATTGAGTGCTTCATGACTCCAATGCCGAGCAATTATTAAAAGAGCTGGGTTGGAAGAATCTCAAAACTCAGCGTCTAGCTCATTTGGTAATGACGGTTTTTAAGTCGCTGAATGGTTTAACTCCAGAATACCTCTCGCCCAAATTCATACTGACAAATTATAATCTCAGAGATTCTTGCAGGAACTTATTTATAGTAGATATTTTATTTAATTCATTATATATCAATTATTGTAAACCAATTTATAATGCAATTATGAATTCATTAGTGACAGTGTATAAAATATTGTAGTTATAGTTATAGAAATATTTGTAAATTTTAGTGATAGCCATGATAAAAAAATATAATATATTTTTAGCTTTTAAAATTAGCATTGGTAACCTGATGAGCCACACCGTATTGAAATAAAGATTGATTATTATTTTGGAGGGATTAATAAAAATCGTTTTAGGTGGGGGCGTGGGATTAAAAACATCAACCCCTCCCCGATGAAAAAACAACAAGTACGTAATTCCAAAGCGAGACCTTTACGAAACGCTCTCCCAAGTACACTCAGCAATTGCCCATCGAGGGAGAGATAAGATGGATAATTATATAAGAACCACCCACACCCGAATATTGCAGGATTTTATCAATTTGTTCGTATCCCTCTGCAAATTAAACCAACAACAGAAAAGCGTAACGGATCACTGTAGGAAAGCAATTACTAGCCCTATCCAAGCAGATCGGTTTCTTACCCACGTTGAGATTAGCCTGCTAGTGGCTGTTATGGTGTTTATTTGCTAATTTGTTTTCGGGTTGGGCTACCTGTGGCGGGCGGTCAAAAAAGCAAGGAGGGGAAAGGGAAGGGAGAGAAAAGGAAATAAGAGCCTGCAGGCAAAGCATAGCTTTGAGAGTTCCGCCCCTGGTGAGATGATTGCACTGCAAACGATATCTGTAGCCTGTGTACTGTACAAGTAATTCTAGCCGTCCTTCGTTGAATCGCGAGGGGAATCGTGGGATGAGTGTTGGCTTCGTTGTGCGAAGTGTTGGCTTCAACGTCGCAAAATCACCCTGCTTGTTAGACCGTGTTTGTAATCCTTGTGGACAAAAAATCAGAAACTTAATTGCATGAGCTGTTTCTTTGTGTGAGGAACATGCTGAGTGATAAAGAAGGCAACCAGAATTGTGTTAGCCCAGCTGTGACTCAAAGCAAACGGCCGAACGGATTCTGTTCTCAAAAGGAACTCAACTGGGATCAAGATGTAAAGAATGCACTTTTTTCGCTCTCAAGTTGTTTCGCCCCCAATTAAATAATAATTCTGACATTTTAGAACGACAACTTCCACATAATATTATTACAAGTTGGGAGCGAAACGACCGGTACTGACGTTAATATCAGTTGGCATTAAATTATTTCTATCATTTCTAAGATCCGTCAAATCGCAGTGTTTCAGAGACTGATTCAGATCAATAGATCTTTCTTCTTTAGTCTTTGATAAAATACGAGACCTGACAATGGGCTGATAACTAAAGCAGTTGTATTTATTCAGACTCTTACCGATCCCCGATCCGGTAGACGGAACAGCAAAACATTTTTATGAATAATTAAACAGTTCACCAATTCTTCTTATGATTTCAAGCTGATGTGAAAATAACTGCCGCTCAAAATCCCAATTTCAGCCGCCTGATCCATGCAAGATTGATCACTTGATTGACACTAGTCACTTTTAGTCAATAGGAGAGCTGCGTGGAGAACTCTAAAAGGTATGCCTTGCCTGCAGGCCTCTTATTTCCTCCCCCCCCCCCCCCCCCCCCCCCCCCATTTTGACCATCCGCCACAGGTAGCCCAATCCGAAAACAAACTAGCAAAATACACCCATAAGAGCTGCTAGCAGGTTACGCAATTTACCTTGTAAATGTGCAAGTAACCATAACTGGGTATTGCATGTAATCAACCATTTCAGTAAATTTTCGTTGCTGTTTCCTTTGAAGAGTAAACAGACAAGTGAAGTGGCTGGAGCATTAACTCATCTATTTTGGCTTTCAACGATAAATAGTTAAAAGTAAAACAATGGCAAATCTGTGAGAAACACACATAAGCAAGTGCATGGAGCCCCAAGAACACCCACGACCCAAGGATTGGTAGAGAGAAACAACTTCACGGTGAAAGAGAACTTGTCAAACATTCTAAGAGAGGGAAACAAAGATCTTAATCAATGGTGTTAGTTTTTAGAGGAGGCTGCATATCAGAAAATATCACATTGCACAGGGCGATAAAGAAAACTCCTTATGAGGTTGTATTTGGTATCCCCCCAATCAAGGAAATGGGTTTTTCTAATAATCGCAACACTGGTTATTGTCCTGCTGATGACGCTGGACCCTCTACTGCCAACTCTGATGGACCTTCTAGACTCTCTACTGCTGACTGCGATAGACCCTCTGTACCCCCTACTACCAACTGTGATGAACCTTCTACACCTCCTACTGCCGACTGTGATGGACCTTCTACTGCTGACTCTGCTCACTCACACTGACTCTGCTCACTCACACTGACTCTGCTCACTCACCTTGCTACCAACCGTGCTAGACCTTCAACTGATAACCTGTATCATTGCCAGAGGGGTGAAACGTGCAAACGAACCACTGAAGATGTCAACAGAAATAAAGAAAGTAACAACAAAACAATGAAAAAACTAGAAACGTTGTCAGTACATTTAACGTTTTGCTGTTAGGATACACAAAGACAATACCTCAATACTTCATCCAAATGTATTAATACGAAAAATAATTCATCTATAAAACGATTATGCTAAAATAGTTACCAAATTTGGAGTAATTTCTACCTTTATTTGTACCATCCGTCTCGACAGATGCACAGAAACCAGCATCAAGTTTGACTTTTCCAAAAAAATACCTTTTTCTTCAGCTTGTAAAAAGGCATCTTACCAATGACTTTTGATACGTTTATCACTATAAGATTATCTTAGCTAACGTATGATGAGCTAGCAAACTAGACTGTCTAGAACTGATATTTAAATATGATAGTCATAATAACTTACAAATGTATTGTATTGGGCTCAGCTTATTAATTACTGTACATTTAATTAATATTATTAACGTAATGCAGCAGTAGAATGCTTTGAAAAGGCTATGAATTTGTTATTGTTTTCATATAATAATGATGGTTTTATTCGAATAATCTACAACAAGAAATAATTAAAAACTCACCAAAAATTGTTAAACAAACAATCGTCAATCTGAAAAATTGCCTGTTGTCAGCAACACGCTGATATGAAAACTGTTTTGTTTGTCCAATTCAACTGTCTTTGCCAGCTTCGAACAGATAAGAAAATACGTTTTTGCAAGCACTGGCACATGTTAGGTTCCGCCTGAAGGCCCCCTCCAGTAGCCTGATTTTCAGATGGTTACGGCGTCATCTGCTCACTTCTTCCCCCTCCCGTCCCCTCCCCGTCTGATGGACTTCATAGACGTTCATGTTCCACATTGTCTAAATTTTAACCAATCAGAGCGAACTTTACACTTTTGACAAAGTCTGGAATTTAAGGAATGTGCTCGCATATCTTTCTAAATGGCGTTGGTGAAGACCTCGGGCAGTGTATCGACTGAAGTTGTAAAGCTTTTAGGATTTCGAAGCTATATGCAGAGCAGAAATAAACATTCGAATCTTTCATTCATCGAAACGATGTGTTTGTGAATCTATGTACGGGCTTTGGTAAATCATTAATCTTCCTCCGGTTATAAATGTCATGGATTAGATCAAACATTCTCCTAGGTATTTGGCTTTTATGATTTCTTTACAGGAGTGAACACACATACTGAGTATGTTATGGAAAACGTTTCATGGCATTTGGTTGAATATTTATTTTGTTAAAATTATGACAATTGTGCTGAAATATATTTGCTTTTTCGCCGGTTAAGACAATCTCTGATACCCAAAAAAACTACACTACGCCAACTGTAGGATCCTGTGTGACTAATCGGCACTGTCCTCGTCTATCAAGGTCACCGAATGTGCGAAAATTTGAGTTTTTCAGTGAAAATGGGGTGGTTAGAATGAATTTATTTTTGTAATATTTCTATACAGTCTTTATATGTATTACGACTGTCGTTTAGCCCACGTTTGAATTGAAGTCCATTCAACATGAAATAAACACAGTATTATGTTTCTTCACAAATTGACAGACAAAATGTTACATATATTCTATATTTATGTAATAAATGGAATAAAGCCTAAATCAACTTCATACGAGTACTGTGATTGATTCCTATGCACCTCAGAGAAAAATGTACTTCAACTCGGACTGGCATCCTAGTTGTTATGACGTTGTTGAAACCAGGTGTTATGACGCCAATCGGCGATTTGATAATTTTTTACTTTACAACTTATCTGGATTCCAGACAAAAAAATACCCTGTAACTTATAACATTTGAAACCTTTTAATGCACACTATCCCTTTTAAAACATTTTAGCCATGCATTTTGAAGAGAGCAGCTAAAATCAGAGAAACCTACTTCAACTAGGAATGGCGTCCCTTCGTCCTCATTTGGTTGAACCGTTGTTATGACGCCAAAGCCGACCCAGCTGCCGTGAAAACTAGCGTTGATCTGTGTCGGATGTGTCTGTGTGGGCACGCTTTTTGCGGCAATCAACGTTTAGTTGATCATACTAGTTTTAACTAAATACCCTTTAACTAAATATATTTTGTTTTATTAAAATTAGAACTTAATATTCTTGCTTAATTACTATCTTGATTGAAAAGGGGATCGAAAAGCTAAAGTACACCCGGATCGAGGTTTGGAACCCGCCAATGGTGGTCCTTTGTTTCCGGGCTATTGTTTATTTTCAACCAATCAGTAATTGATCTTATCCAATTTTTTGATCCACTGTTAGCCTATAAAGGAACTGCGAACCGCCTCCGGCAGCGTCTCCACCCTGAGGATCCAAAAACATGGAGTTAGAGATTGAAGAGGAGTGCATCAATACAAGGACAACTCAACCGGACTGTGAGACTATTTCTTCCCTTGAAAGAGAACTGGAGCGTTTCCAGGATCAAAATATTGCTTTACAAAAGCAACTCGCCTCCTCATTTTGACTTTGAGATAAAAAATATTAGCTTCTTCAATCGAAAGCCCGCCAAAAAGTTCAGCTCCAAGCCCACGAAGCTACACTCCTACATCTTCGCCGTCAAGTTCAAGTGGTTTTTATAGTTCTAGTCCTGGTTCGCCCGATTTGTCAATAGAGAATTTAAAGAGCAAGAGTATGCACCCACCACGAAAAGGAGAAAAATCAAGGGCAAAGCTAACAGAGTTTTCAAAGATTTATTTAAAGCGGCCAAAGGGCATAGAGAAACGATTGACTCGATCCTGTCAACATGTGCTCTGATGCAACCGAAGGGAGGCCCAACTGGTGCTAGGAAAATGATTCAAGACAGTCTGTGACGAAAAGGGAGTTCTGGCGGGATTAGACCAGTTGATTCCGACAGAAATCTGGCAGGAACGTGTAAATGCCATGAGAGTGCCAGACTGGCAACAACTCTTACTTAAACTGGAAGCCATAACATCGGACGATGGATGGCAATGCCTTCTGAATAGGACTGGCAATGCCTGCTGAATAGGACTGGCAGGTAAGTCTAGAAAGTGAAGTTTTCAAGATGTTAAAAGTGATATTAGTTTCTTTTCTGGTAATTAAAATTGAGTTGTTGCACCTATTAAGCTGGATATTTGCACAAATTACTTAACTGTATATTATTATTTCCTCAGTATTTCCCTGTTATTTTTGATTTAAATCATCATACCATTGAATGAAGCCTTTTATTATTATTTTTGTTATTTCCAAAAAATACTATATATTGAAATCGCCTGACGTGTGCTATTAATTGTAGATAATTTCAAATACACGTACCATTATTGTTTACAGTTGCATGTATGTACTTTTAACAATATTTAAGACAAGTAAGCCAAATGACCTATGTAGTACTGTCAAATGTAGGCTGTGAGGGTGCAGAGAGGTCTAATAATTATTATTATTGTTTTAGTATAAACTAACCAACTACATTGTACTTTCAAACTTAAAACACCATTGAATTATAAAAAAAGTAGGCTTAATTGTAACTTGAGGTTCAAAACTAAAACACACTACCACAAAGCATGACAAGTGGCCCTTGAACATCTAGTAAATCAGCTATATTGTGATAAGTGCCAAACAATAAAAATGCAAAGTTTTCTTTAAATTATGTGTATTTGATTGTAAATCAGATAAACATATATTACAAATGTGCACAAACATCCATGTAATGTTCAGTTCACTTTATGATGTGCAGCATTTTAATGCGTGAAACCATAAGCTTACATGTCCTTTCTCTAATTTTAGAAATCATCTGCAGACACCCCAGGCATACTTCTCACGAAAGGAAGAGTGAAGGCATTGAGATCTGTGGTTTACCAGAAAGTGGAGCAGGTCTATGATATTAACCGCATTCCAGATCTAGATATCCCTGGCTTTCAAGTGGGCCTCCAGTCAGTAATTGTTTGGCAGGCAACGGAATTATGACTGCATGGAATGCAAACAGAGAAACTCACACTCAATATAAAGTTGGATGGAAGACCTTTTTTGGTATGTAATAGTAGATCTCAGTTATAGGAATTTCACTTGTATCCATAGGAATTGAATCATAAATGTGATGATGAATGAGGTGCCATCAAATTGACCAGCAGCTTCATAAATAGTGCATTAAATTAACCTTTTCTTGTACTTGTGTTGTTATCCTTCCTTCATTCACATTCTTGTGAGGCTGACATTAATTTCCAGCCAAGTTTTCTTTGAGTGAATGAGAACTAGAAATTACTCTCACATTATTGATGATAAGGTTTTATAATATTTTAGTTTCAGTTGGCCCTAATTTGGTCCTCGATCTTTCGCAGCCAAAAACCATCTCCAGCAACATTTACTCGTTCAGATACTGTCAGCGGAACAAAGCTAAAGACCATTGGGAGCGCCTGTACTAATGCCGACCCAAGCCTCGTCGAAGTAGTTAAGGAATTGTAGTTAGCATTGATCGTTAACTAAAATGGCCTATGGCCCGTATATTAGAATGTTTCCAGTCTAGTTACCAGTTTTTAGTACTAATTCATTTTCTCGAATTTATTAAACTACAATTAAAAAAAAGACATTACATTTAAGACTTTACAATTGCAAATTTATATTTATAATCATTCCGACGAAATGCGCTTTCATACCGGCTGTTATTCGCCGAGTTAGTATTTTTTCCCGCAAGGAATTTATTACCCTAAACTACGGTGGCCTGGAAGGGACATCGTCCTCTTTTTTCAATCCGCGACTTCTTTTTTTGCCAGCGACTTCTTTTTTCAATCCGCGACTTCTTTTTTCAATCCGCAACTTCTTTTTTCAATCCGCGACTTCTTTTTTTTTGTTCAATGCACGACTTCCTTTTTTGCCCGTGACTTTTTTTTTTATTAATTAAACAGTGTCTTCTCAAGGCCGTTTTATACAGAAATTATCCAAAGACGTATAGTTTACGGTACATCAAATGTTCTCATAAATATTCATGCTCGAGGTTTGACACGTGTTGTGCTGAATGTTTCCCCGACCCTAGCAGCTCTTATTGGTCCACGGTTCCAGCATGGAAGCTAAATATAAACTGGAATCAAAAGTCTAAATTCTGAACCATACGCATACGATCATATAAAGCTGTTTCTTTAACATGTTGTGTCCGTACCCTAAGTCCTTCCCACACAGGTCTGCATGATATTGTGCGTTACAAACTTGTGACAAGTGAAATGTTTTTCGCTTCATAAATGTTCAGAAGTTCGAAATCGAATGAAGTGGATGAGATGTTCGCTTTATTTAACATTTTGAAGTTTTGGCAGCCAAGATGGCCACCCCAGTTGTCTCGGCCATATAAGTGCTTGGCTATCAGGTTACAATAAGTAACTTTATATTTATTCTCAAAATCCGAACAACATTTTCCATATTCTCGAATCACAGTAAAAGCGTGCCTACATCGATATATCATTAACAGGTGACCGATTTCCTGCGGAGCAGAGGGATATTTGAAAGGACCATCCAAATATTTGAAGCTGAAACGGTTTGTTCAATAAATAAATAGGTTCTTCCCACACTTATAAAGCCTACTTAAATTAAAACTATTAGAAAGAAAAGTAGCAAACAAGACACTTATTCTCTTTATTCTCACCATTCCGAGAGCCACACATGTAGATTTTTCGGATTTCCTAGCAAAGAGAAGAAGAAAGAAGATTACAACCGCTGGATTCGACTGCTGGGGTATGTACTTATAAAGTGAAGGAATTCACGAGCCTGACTTTGAGTGTGTTTGACTGAATGACTTTATCACTTTCAAACTCACACAGTTTCACTCACACTTTTCAAAAGGCAGTACTGAAATATATTTATCTTGTAATTTAAGTTTGTATTAATAGTTTGTTATCATGCATTTTATTAGGAGACAAGACAGAAGTCCAAATAAGTACTCTCGTGTGTGCAGCTGTCATTTCAAAGATGGTGAGAAATCAGCTGGGCCAGAAATCTATTCACGGAATGAAAAGAAACGCTTTCCTTCTAATGGCGGTTCTGCAAAGAAAAGGAAAAGGGAAAGTATCGAGGAGACAGTCAATGTACAGCAGATGGTAGAGTCTTACAGAAAAGAACAGCAGGATAAAATGGCAGAAGACCAACCGACAACTAAGGGTGTTAACATAGTGCATCAAGTCATTTTAGAAGCCGAACTTGACCAAGTATCAAGGGACCTCCAAAGACATAAGAGGACAGAGCAGTATCAGAGAAGCCACTACACTGTCTCTTCACTCAGCCAAGATGTCATCAGAATGGAGACTGGGCTTCCCACTAAAGAAGTTTTTGATATAGTTGTTAATTATTCACTTAGATATAAGAATACCATTGCTTACTTTTATGGATGGAAAGTGGAATCTATCAAGTTTGAAGACCAGATTTTTCTTACTCTGATGAAGCTTAAACAGAATTATACAAATCTTCATCTTGCTCAGTTATTTTGTTGTGGTGTCTCAACTATAGCTAATATTGTTTTAACTTTTGTTCATGTTTTGCATGGTCTTTTATTTAATGATCTTATGACCACAATTCCCTCACGAGATAAGAATAAGATGAATGCACCTTCCTCCTTTTCTGAATATAATACATGTAGGATTATTATAGATTGCACTGACATCGAAGTTGCTGTACCAGTGTTGATGAGTCAACAAAATGCAACATATTCTAGCTACAGGGGAATGAATTCTTTTAAAGTAATAGTAGGTGTTGCTCCAAATGCTGTTATAACCTATGTTAGTGATTGATACCCTGGGTCAATATCTGACAAAGCTATTGTTGAACAGTCGGGTATTTTAAGACATTTTGTTGCTGGTGATCTAATTCTAGCTGATAAAGGTTTCCTCATACAAGACATAGTTCCAAATGGTGTTTCGGTAAATATTCCGCCTTTCTTGCATAATGGCAAATTTACAGAAAGTGAAGCCAGGGCAACAAAGTCAATTGCACGTTGTCGTATTCATGTTGAAAGGGCCAATGCAAGACTGAAAGATTTTAAGATATTGAGCTTTGTTCCCTCTTATTTAAGATGCTATGCTGATAAACGTTTCCAGTTATGTGCTGCCCTTGTTAACTTGCAGTTTCCACTAATTAAGGAGGGCTGTGAAGATACAGTTTCTGAGTGATATTAGCTTGTAAAAGGTATTCCTGGTAGTACAGGGGCTGGTCATTGTTTTTTGTGGTATAAATATACAGTTTTATGAATGTGGTTTTTCACAATTTGGCTCGTTCCTACTGCATGTATACCAAGAATCACAAATACAACTTGCATCACTGAAGTTTTTTTTAAATGGGAAAGCCCATGCATAAAGGTAGGATGTTTTCCAATATATACTAATTATGCCATTAATAATGACCAATCCCAATAATTATAAAGCTTCTAGCTGATGCATAGTTTAATAATAAATAAATACTTGGTATTCCTTCACACTTTAATGTTATTATAATATATGGTTGGTAGCTTGGGGGTGTAACAATAACTTTCAAGACTATTAAACTTTTACACTGTATATACAGTATCTAGAGCATAATTACACTTATATAAGGAGTTCAAGTCATTAATTTGCCACAACATTACCGGTACATAAATAATATTGTCACTTATTACATGGCAGAGCGGGCAAGATGACTCTGAATGCTGCAATCTGATTGGTTGCTCAGCGGGCAAGATTTTTCCATCTTGCCCGCTCAGGATTTTACAAAACCGCTCGCAAATATTCGTTAAAAAATAGCAATAAACCCCATATGTTTTGAAAGGAACCAAAGAAATTGCCACATGGGGAAAAAAAACAAGAAATACATGACCTGAAAAATGTTTCAAACAAGGAGAATTGTCCTCAAGTCGCAGAGTTTCGTGAATTCATTGCGGAACAGCAACCTAAAAAACGAAGGTCAAGACACAAACCGACCTAAATGTATGGGATCGGTTTTGTGCTAAAGAAAATGAGACAAGAAAACTAACTAGCATACCTGAAGAGGAGCTCAACGTCCTGCTGTGCAAGTTTTACAAAAATATCAAGAAAGTTGACGGCGGCGAGTAAGAACCCGCAACTTTGACATCATTTCAGAGAAGTATCCAGCGTTTCTTAAACGAAAATGGATCCTTCAGCAATATCATCAAAGGAGATAACTTTCAACTTTCCCGTGAAGTTCTAATCTCTCGTCGTCGCCAACTGGTTGTTGAACACGGAAAGGGAAACCGTCCCAAAGCAGATTCTCATTTTTATTTGGCAGTTAAGCACCAGAGAAAAGAAGCCGACGAAGTCTGGTATATGCGAAGCCCACTCGGCAAAAATGAAATCGGGAAATTCTTGTCCAGCGCCGCAAAAAAAGCTGGTTTACAAGGCAGAGTCACCAAACATTCTGTGCGGAAAACTTGTATCTCCCGTCTCCTTGATGCCGATGTATCAGAGAATTTCGTGGCACAACTTAGTGGGCATCGAAATCTCAAAAGTCTGGATGCCTATAAATCGGCTTCATATAAACATCAACGGCGAATGTCTTTGGCCCTGAGTCGCTCAACTCCCGAACATGACAGTTCTACAACTCAAGCCGCATCCATGAGCTCCGGTGTTGCTGTTTCATCCTCTGCCAGTGTAGAAACTGCTTCCTTCAATTCTGCTCAGCTAACATCAGGTCTGTTTTCAGGGGCCAACATCGGCAGTTTTAACAACTGCATCTTCAACATCCAATTCATGGCGAACAGTGACGAAGAGAATTCAACCTCCAAACGCCCAAGGATGGCAGTCGATGGCCAAACTGAATAAATTTAACAAGCTGTGGACTTTATAAGATGTTGACAACTTTGATTTTACTTTGATTTTGCATATTTAGGCCAATTTAGAACCTGTTCCTATGGCTATGTTCAAACTGCTCGAAAACCTTGGCCACATGCTTTCTTGACCGTGATTTTATATGTAAAACGTATCAACCAATCACATTAAAGCATTAGCTAGTGATGTCCAATCACAATTAAGGGCTTGCGTGGACAATTAGCATTTGATTGGTTTCTTTGGTTAATTCTAAAAATAAAGTGATTTTCGTGGGTTTTCGCCATATAATAAAAACCTTATTGACCAAGTTTGTTCGGTCAAGATGGTGGGATATTGGCCTCTTTCATTTTTTGCGTTTTTATGGACCTCGACTCCGTCTCGGTCCATAAAAACGCAAAAAATGAACTCGACCAATATCCCCCCATTTTGACCTCACGCTTGGTCAATAACCTCTACATATTATAACAGTTTTAAAATGCAAAATGGGTGGCAACGAGGAAACCCAGACAAAAAAAAACTATTTTTCTTGTGTTTCTCTTTTCTGTCTACATAAGAAGGTGGAGAGGGTCTGACTAGCATGTTTTGGTCATCATACTATTATTACTGTTTTCGTTGAAGTGCTACCCTGAAAGTTCAAAGTCTCGGTTCGGAAAATTGCATCTTGCCGACCATCAATCAAAGTGTCTAGGCTCATACACAGCTTTTACCACCTAGGGTAATTAAACTTTGATTGACAGTCGGCTAAATGTAATTTTCCAAACAAGAGTTGAAACTTTCAGGGTCACACTTCGACAAAAATGGTAATAAAACCATGCTTGCTATTGTAAGGAACTGCCAGGTCAATAATTATGGAAGGTAGGTGAGAAACTCCTAACATATATATATATAGAGATAGATATAGAGATAGATATAGAGATAGATATAGAGATAGATATAGATAGATATAGATATAGATAGATATAGTATCCATATGACATCCTTTAGCTTATTTTGATGTATATATATACAATCAATCTCAAAAACATTGTCCTCAAAAAATATGCTTACAAAAATATAAAAAGATAATGATGCCAACATTATGGGATGTTATTGCTGATATTTTTTCAAGTTGCCTGTCATCAAGGCCTTCTGAAAAACATATACGTAGAGGATTCCATAAGATATATATATATATATATTTATTTAAGATAACAAGCGAGGATATTACATTTTTTTCACATAACATATTTTTGGATTGAAGGCCACCCCATTAAGCCCCCCCCCCCCCCAAATAATAATCAGGATGCCCCCCTTTTTTTATCCACTGCTCCCTCCATTATTAATGACCGGTCCCTAATAAAATAATATTATAGTTCGCCTTCAATTATCTTGGGGAAAATATGATAAAAATAGAAGTCCTTCATGATATCCAGGTTTGGTTTCCAAGATTCATCCCTTGGTATCACAATAATGGCTGCATCCTTTGTTGTCCACACAACAAAATAGCTTAACTTTCTCTTGGTCAGGAACATTTGGCCCTGGACCTGGTGCCAATACACATAGTTGGTCTTCCGTGATGGGTAGATCCCTCTGTGTATAGGGGCACTTCACTTCTAGGACATAATTATCTCCAACTAGGCCATCTGGTGAAGCACCAAGTATACCAGACTCATCTAGCCAGATCCCTGTATCCACTGGATGGAGCCCAGTACGTCTTGTGAATGCTTTCACAGCTTCGGCCTCATTATCGATCCCCCAAGCAACAGCTCTAACTCGGCTTATATCATACTCCCCAAGCAAACATTTAATCAAGGAGGGGGTTGCCCGTTTCGCTTTCAGAACCGAACCAAAGTTGCGTGCTGTTAGTCTCCCCTTTCTAGTCAGGTGCCAGGCTGGACATATTCGTTGACCTCTGGTAAGGTCACTGATTTCTTCGATTTCACGCTCGCATACCTTCACATTGTCAATAAGATAACGTAGTTGTTCATCACAAGTTGCTTGACGCAAGAACTCCTCTGAAAATAATATATCATCGATTGTTTTGATGTTGAGGCGAACAGGTACATGCTCTGGACTCAGCAGCCAACACAAACCAGTAAACTTGCCATATCTGCGAAGTTCGCGTAAAGCCATGCACGGTCTTCGCTGTTTGGCTCGCGGAGCAATGCCTTGTACTTCTTTGTAGCTGGAAACATCTCTTTAGCAGATTGTGTCGTTTGTGGTAATTGCTTCTTGCGTTTCCACTGGCACTCAACATCAGTGCGGCTTAAGTTGTGAATGCCATAAATAACAATCGCAGCAGCATGACTGCACTTGAACTCGCCACGGGGACACTCGCATTGCGTTATAGCCATGTTTTCGTTGAGAAAGATAAACATATACACAATTTAAATGGAGCCATTATTCTACAGTCTAAATTACGAACCGGCTTCAAGAAAAGACAACTCTATACCTAAACAACAGCACACAACTAGCGCCCAAAGTGCACTGAAATAAGACTAGACGGAAGCAATACTTACGGTCACTTTATAGACCTTTTTCTTCATACTTGCATGAACTTCACCCTTCAAAACGCCAGTACAATAAGTAAAACTTTCCACATGGTCGGATCTGTAGTGATTCTCTCCTCTATCAATAGATTTTTGCTTACCCGCAAAGAAATAATTCAGTGATGCGATAGAAAGCGACGCCATGTTGTCTTTGTAATAACACAAATCATGTTTGTTTAGAACCAGAAATTTGGTTGTCAAGACAACGTGACGTAAGGACTTCACCACTCTATAGGTCTCTGCTAATAGATTTTCACACTTTTACAGAGATATCTGAGCTCCATTGTGTCAATTTCAATGGTTAATTAGGTGGCGTATGTGCTATTGTTCGTGGGGGAGGAGTTTGAATGTTCAAAATCCAAATTTAGCAAGCGAATCTGAGTTGCCAACATACGTCCTAGAAATGTTAATTTCGATAATACTAATAGTCATCGGATTCGTACAAGAAACCGGCTGCGAGTTAGTAATATATCAAACTAACTTTTCCATACGAAACCTAAGAAATTAAAGTATTATTGAAAGTGAATTAAGTGTCATTTTCCCCCCAAATAAATCCCAAATTAAAGTCAAAACCAATAATACTTGCACTCACTCGAATAAGTTGATTGAGGGTGGACATGTTTATTGATATCTCTTCTACAAAAGCCAGTGGAAACCTAAACTTTAAAATAGCTAGTTTCTCTATTGTTTGGCTTACTATTCATTGGGTAACTTTTGATTTTTTTAGTTGCTTGCTCTTAGAATATCCCGGATGTGTGGCGGCATTCTAGGCGATGTATCACCATTGAAGGCAGTCAGTGTTGTTTCCAAGTCGGTAAACCTTTGTTACCTAGACTTAACATATTTGAGCAGTCCATTTCCTAATGAAATTGACAAATTAGTTGTGATGGTTATTTCTCCTGAAACAGACACTGGGGTGGAATGGTTTGAGCCTTCTCAAGAATATGATTTTTCAGTGATGGTTTTATAGTAGTGTAGATTTCACCCAATTAATCAAGCTGTGAAATAGATATAGTAATTGATAAACTTTATTACTTCACACTCTACAATAAAAGTTGCATTCAACTCATATTTCACATTATCTAAATATTACTCGGGCCAGGCCTTTGGCCGCCCGAGTCAAGAATTTCAAGTGTTTATTTATTTTATTTTATGTGTGGCGAGTTGACTCAACACGTGACAGGGTCAACCAATCAGATTCGATATCGCTTGGGACACTGCAGGTCCGTTAATTCATTTACATAACTTAACACTAACAAGATGGCGGAGACCCAGGAGAGATAAAGTCCATCACAGAGAACATTTCTCTCAAATGTGGAGTCCCATCTCTCAAATGTAAACAGCTTCATTCGTTGGAAAGCCTCCCAACAGGCTCAGAATATTTCAGCTGGCACCCCTATCAGAGACAAATGTCTATAATTGGAAAACAAAGCACTGAATCCTCTAGAGAGCTGTCACATGATCTGTATTGGGACAACAAATGTACAGCCTAAATCGGTGTATTATCCGGTTCCCCTAGTACAAACCATGTATGACACAAAAATATGCTAGAACTCCATGAACACCTTTTCCTAGGTGGCCCGAGTTAAGGCCACTCAGTTTAATTA
The DNA here is from genome assembly GCA_030867875.1 of Actinernus sp. WN-2022. Lineage (NCBI taxonomy): Eukaryota > Metazoa > Cnidaria > Anthozoa > Actiniaria > Actinernidae > Actinernus > Actinernus sp. WN-2022. The sequence continues at coordinate 9,897,332 of JAOWCC010001679.1, read as the reverse complement.
GCAATGTTCCAAGGTTAAACAACTCTTAAATAATTAAGTAGGTACTTATTTATTCACTCAAACTATTTCAGGTAGGCTAGAATACCAGCCGTGCCAGGGAGAAGAGCCTCAGTGACATCCCCTGATCATGAAAGCGCCTATTGTTGGTTTGAGTCAATAAAAATTATGCCTGCAGGATTTATTTACAGGCCATATAAATAATCATTTACGACAATGTCTTTTTTTAATTTGCAGGTGTCTCCTTGGAACTATAATTATGGCTCAGTACACAAGTAAATATTATTATATAGTTGCATTCTGGTGTCATATTTTCAATTTATTGTTTCTCTTTACACATACTTATTTTAGCGCCTGCTTTATGGAATGACCTACCCATAGAAATACGTAATGCTGAATCAGTTTCAGCATTTAAGAAATTACTTAAGATGTTTTATATTTAAGAAAGCTTTTGACTAGTGTTTATGCTGATCAAGCCTGTATGTTAGATAACTTATAGTTAGGAATAGTCCGTTCGTTGTTCATTCCGTTACTGTAAACTGTTGGGTTTCGTTTGTAACTCAATCTTACGTTGGTCATACTGTCTTGTTCTGTGCTCAGTTCAGTTGACCCAGTTTGACTTGTAGATTTACCTCGGAAATCCTGCACTATTCTCACTCACAATCGCACACAAACACCATAATTACAACTCTCCGTGACTAGTACACCCCAAGAGATCTGGTTGTGCAACCGTATTGTCATCCCAGGTATAAATAGAACCTTCCAGATCCGTATATTCTCGTCATTTCAAGGAAAACGCGAAAGACGGACGAACATCGACGTTTTGAAGTTATTCAGTCATCGCTGTGCTAAAGATAAGAGGATATGGCTCAAGTACCTTTCGCCCTGGACCGTGGTAAGATCGAGGCAATTATTGACGGCGCCCAACAGGAAGACAACGTCGCTGGTAATGCACCAAGAATTGAGAACCAGCCACAACCGGTGGCACATGCTATCCCTTAGGTGAGAGTCTCACTCGCTGTTGGGTTGTTTTCCCTAACAGTAAAACATGTAACCAGTTTGAAGAGTTTGTCAGTGCTACCATCCTGGAGCGCATGGGAAATGGATCCCTCTCTATATTGGGGAAAATAGGTGTGGTCACTCCTCTGCACTTGGTCGTGCCTAACACAGTTAGCCGACCAGGCCTCGCTGGAGCTTATGGGAGGAAAGCGCTGTTTGTCCTCTCTGTTTGAGCCGTAGGGTGAGCATAGTTTCTCTTATGAGCTATTCGTAACTGACTGCCGTTACGGCAGTCGCTACCCATATCTTATCACCACCCGACCACCTGAAAAAAAATCTTAAATACTCACCAAATACTGCAAAATTCTCTTACAAACCACGTATAACCATGTGCTTGAGCCAACATGATTTTATGCATGAGAAATCATGCACACGCATGTTCACACATGATAAGGCATGATAACGAGGCTAAAACGTTCGGAAAAAGAAACCGATCCAATCTCAAAATGACCCAACATCTAGCGATCACCACAGACTACCCAGGAGGAAATGTCGAGATTAGTCTTCCTGCTCCCATTTTACAAGCTTCGCATGGTCTGTCTGAGGATATAAAGTTTTTTTGGAACTGAGATGATATTTGAACTACAACATACACATACATGCCAGAAGTTATTACACAACAACAGACAAATTATATATAAAAAATATATATTTGACAGTTAAGTATATCATCCATGTACTTTCTGTTGTGCAATCAGCACTAAAATACATTCTCCAGATGCCTCTTGGGTCAGGCTGATTGGAAACACGTTTGAAGATATCTCATAATATTATGTACATTTTATTGCCTATATTTATCATTTTTACTTACAGTACACATGGATAATACTGATTTATCCAGGTGATTATAAATTACCTACTTAGTGTAACTGAGCCATTTATAAGTGTTTTTTATGTCTTGGTTATGTCTCTATCAATTCCAATAATTGTTTATTCATTCATTCTCTTTTCCTTTATTTGTCTAGTCTATTTAGGTTGTGTTATAAGGGGGATCTCAATATGGTCTGGTAAACGGACATCACAATAGCCCCTCACCAGATAAATTTTCAATGCTAAAAACTGGAATAGTCTATTTATTCAACATTTTATATTCAATATATTTCATTCTATATTCTTATAGCTATAGAAGCAAACAAGAAGCTGCAGGCCAGTACCCTAGAGGATGAGGCCGAGAGCTGCCAACAGTATGACTAACTCGTTGCTGTATGGTGATGATTATGGTGATCAAGCTACAACATACGTGTGCGAAGAACTATCATCTAAACTGGAAGACCTGCTAAAACAAGCTAAGATACTGGTATAGCAGTAATACAGCAAGCAGCATTAAGGTTGCAGTCTTAAACTGAATAAATGTTATTTAATCATTGTCTCATACTTCATTGCATAATTATATTTATTTAATTAACTGCTTTGAAAAAACTGCTTATTCACGTAATTATATGTCTATAAAACTATCTTATAAGAGAAAAGAAATAGAACACCAGAAAGCAGCTAAATGGGACCATGTGTGCAAAGGCTTGATGAAGTCCTTAATACAATTGGAGTACAAAGACAAGCATATCATGGAGGAGATTTTGTTGGCAATCATGTCGACAAATGTTGCAAGGTACATGTACAAAATGCAATACTAGATGAAAACATGCAACTTTATATTTTCCTTATCATTAATTCAACAACTAACAGCTCCACTATTTCTTTCCTACATTAGCCCTGTCTAGTGTAGTGCAGTTGTCATACATGTACAATGTAGTTTCTCTGCATTTTGTACTTTACTCTTTAACAATTAGTCTGTAAGCTCTAGGTTTCTTACCCTGCAAGCAGAGCCTTCAACTCCACAAAAAGTGAGAAAAGAAGGCTCTGCATCATTCGTGTCGTTTTTGTATTGAGCATGCGCCAATGGTTTTGTCTCGTACCAGACTCACTCAGTTATGTCACCTTTGTCTGCCACTGTTGCAGTGGGCTCAGGTTTAAAACACACATTTAGCCACGCACTGATAAACCAGTTGTAACAGGCTTAAATCATATTGGGCAAAAACAACATGAATACTGTAGAGCCTTCTTTTCTTCTTGCTTTTTGTGGAGTTGAAGAAGGCTTTGCTTGCATGGTATAGGTTTCTATATTTGGCAGATATATAGTGAGGGGCACAGCTAGAGTGAACTATCAAAGTCATAACCAAGCCACTGTTCTATCAACTTAGTGATTTAAAGTGCAACTAAAACCCTTTTGCAATTTTTATACATATGAATCTTTGAGTACTTCTGCAAAGAAATGTTTGGCTTACAGAGAATACTCTATGCTTGTTTGAAATGGTGACATTTTGACCTTTCCTGACCCATGACTGCAGCACACACATGGTTGACTGTCAATTGATAGACTAGCTAATCTAATCTAAGCTAATCAGGTGGCGAGTTTGCCAATAGACTGTAGCAGGGTTATGTTAAATGTAAATACATGTATAATAAAATTATACAGGTCCTGTACAGCTCCCCCTCATAAATGGCATTACAAGAACATGTACTACCAGGTATTTGAATTCTTTTCACAGCCTCACAATGTCGAACAGCTTGTCCAGATACCCATAGAAGTATCGAAAAGACTGTCACCTTCACTCACAACCAAAGCTGAAGACACTTGTTTAACCTGTTTGACCGCTGCCATTCCATTTACAACAGCATGAGAGAGCTGAAGAATAAGGACATAGTGAAATTAGGTGTTCACCTTACATTTTTGTAGTAATTACTAGTGGTTAAATGATTGTGTTTTCCCATTTTTGTTTGATCGGTGATTAAAACTGGTATGGTTTTGACATTCATTCACTTCAAATAATGCTTTCATCATTGATTTATACACATGACTGTGTAAACGGTTTTTTTTTGCCACTAAAGTAATAATGTGCATGTACCCAGTCTTCTCAAAATATGTTGTTCTGTAGCAGGCCAACTGGATGCTACAATACTACACACTTCTACTAAAAAGTTAATATTTTCTTGGGGGTGGTCAAACTACAGTCCCGAAGTGACTGACTGTGTACAATAAGCTTTTTTCATAAATAATAAATGTTATATTGATTAAATACGGTTAGGGTTTAAAATATACTTGAACATACAGTTTTCACAAACAGGACATTCAGGCTACTTTTGCTTATTATTAGCAAACAATTAGCTATATTTACATGTACATGTACTAATATGACATACCTTTACCTGTACTTGATAAATACATGTACCTGCACATACTTTCATTCATAACTGAACTTTTAATATTATTGTTATTTTATTGGCTTGCAGTTGCAGACATAACGGTCTTTCTGGCCTTTTACAGACGGCAATTTCCACGGGCCACTTTTCTTCCACAAGCTCTATCATGTCATCCCCTGGATAAAGAAGTGGCATGTTGGACTTGGGTTCCATGGTGAACAAAGGGGAGAGTCTATTCATAATGTTTTCAATCAGCTTGTGCGTCCGTACTGTTGCATCTCAAACAAGTCAGATCATCTGGCTTACATTCTGAAAGAACACCACAGACAAACACATCCAGAAAACGTCCCACTCATTAAGCGTAGGAAATTGAAAGAAGAGTAGAGTACTATCAATAGCAGCATTCCAAGTACTGTATGAGTACATGTACCCTGCAAGCAGAGCCTTCTCCAACTCCACGAAAAGAAGACAAGAATGCTCTGCAGCATTCTGGGCTTGTTAAGCCTGTTAAAACCAGTTGATCAGTGTGTGTCAATTTGTTTTGAGCTGATGACAGAACTTGAGACATCACCACTGCAACAATGGCTGACGAAGGTGACATGACTGAGCGAGATTGGTCGGAGAAAAAAAACGGTGGCGCATGCTCAACATGAATGGTACAGAATTCGAATGGTAAGGTTCTTCACAACCTACACACAAGGAATCACATTATAAACCTATAATTTAGCATACCTTCCAGACGTTATTTTCAAAATGACCACCAAGCACCCCTGTCATTTTGGTACCGGAGTTACCCCCAGGGATATAACTTTATGGTTATATATCCATGAAAAGGTTTATATGGAATGTTATTTCCATACACTCATGAATGGCAGCTATAATTATATATTTTAAACAACTGATACTGACGTTGTGAATTAGAAAATAATATACATTGTAGATGACTACAGAGACCACATTCTCATTAGTACATGTAACATGGGATATTTCGAGAGCTGAAGTACATAACGCTATTTTCAAAAAAACTATTGCAAATTGAATTTGAACAAAAGTACAGATGTTTGTGGGAAGGAAAACCAGAAAGGCCTCTCTTCCTTGTTTCATACTTGGGAGTGATTTTGAGATCATGCTAAATCTGACATGTACATTATATTTAGTATACAAATATGTTTTCTAAATATTTAAAAATAAGTATGTAGTTGATGATATTGCATTTTTGCAGGTTTTAGGAATAAAGACAAAAGATTCTCATAAGTGTCATGTTGATTGCTAGCAACAATCTGACAAAACTTATAAACTGCATGTATATTTAATGAATGTAATGAACTCTGATTATAAATACAGACGTACACTCTATTGAGGGACTTTAGTTTAATTAATCAAATCCTCTTCCCTTGCTGAATACAAAATATAAATGATCAAGATGGCTGAAAACTTACACATGTAAAATTCCAGAAACCTTAAAAAGTACATACATTTATATAAACACGTACATGAACGTTCTACCAAATTCTTCTTCAGTTTTTACACTGTTATTTTTAATTGTAAGTTATTTAAAGCTTAATTGGTGGTGGTTTAGCATCTTTTTTCTCTTTTCCTCCTCCAATCTTTTTCGCAGCGTTCTCTCATTTCTTGGGAAATTTTCTTAATCTCTTCGTCAGTTCTAGAATATAAAGTTAGAACCAAAATTTGTCAACTTTTTTACAGCCTTTGATAAAATTTTAAAAATTCACTGCCAAGCAAATTAATATAAACCGTACTGTACCTTTCATCGTCTACAAATACAACACACAGGGGCAGTCTGAAATTTCTACTGTCAATTGATTTTTACAGTAAAAACAGGCAAAAACATTAGATACTGTATTAAAATTGTAGATACTGTTCAGCAAACCTTAAACTGATTGTTTAACTGATTTAAAATATATATATCTCAAACGCTTCTTTTTCTCTATGTTTGGCATCTTTAAAACATCTACCTTAAGCGTAAAAGTAAATTCAAGCGCGACGCACAAGCCCAAATGAAATAATAATAATAATAATAATAATAACGTATTAGGAGCATCATCATACAAGAGTCTCGATGCTCTTACAAAGGTGTCCTATCCTACTATTATAAAAATATCGATAAAAATAGTTACAATATAAATAAATATGGTGCTATGCACAATATTACTTTTTACTTATTGGCTAGCTTGGTTTTGGAAAAGATGTCTTAAGTTTAGATTTAAACATGCTTACAGTCTCACATTTTCTAATATGTTCTGGTAAAGTGTTCCATAGTTTTGGTGCCGCTATCGAATATGCTCTATCACCATATGTTACAGTACTTGATCTAGGCACTACTAGTAAGTTCTGAGAACTACAACGTAGTGAGCGGTTAGGCCGATATTCCTGTAACAATTCACTGATATACTGAGGCGCTTGGCCATGGAGGGCTTTAAACGTAATTAACAACACTTTAAAAATAACTATCTTTTACAGGAAGCCAATGTAATTTGCGAAGAATCGGGGTTATGTGGTCACTCTTCTTAGCACGAGTAACAAGCCTAGTAGCAGTGTTCTGAAGGCGCTGCAGTTTATCAATACCACAAGCCGACAAACCATACATAATATTATTACAATAATAATAATACAACAATAATGACATCCGCGCCACAATGGCAGCCACGTTTTTGAGTCTTCTTAGAATAATTTTAAATGTTTAACCTTTAAAGATATACTAAGCCCTAATGTTACCAATCAAGAACAGGGATTGCTTCTCTTCTCTTCTGTGCCTACCTTTGGTCGAACTTTCTCCAAAGTAGTTGCTTTATATGCAACAAAATTTCCCTTGCGTTCATCTATCTGTCAAGTCTCAGAGACACCCACAAAACTACTGTGTTTCCCACTGGATAAATGGTCTAAACATGGACGTACATGCCTCATACTACCCAACTCGGCACCCGTCTTGGACATAACTATTTATATGGACATCTCCTTAAATCCTGGTCCGGCAAACGCCCAAGGAATCACCAAACCAAGTTCATTTAATTTGGCTCGAAGATTTGAGCCAAATTTGCATACAAACAGAGCATCAACAACTCCAACAAACGCAGTTCACAAGTACTCTGCGAGAGAAATGGTCATGTAAATTACAGCCTTCTTGCTCTACACTGTTAACATTAAAGACCAACGGCATTCTTAAGTACAGAGGGAAACGGGCCGGTTCTACCCGTTATATAAATCAATCTTCTAGAAGAACTCTGGTGAATTTTATACTAGTCATGGACTGCTTCCCACAAAGAATGCAAGGGCAACGAAGCGCAAATCTACACAATCTAATTTATATTAACAAATCAAATTCACCGTTGTCCACATCCAGAACTCAGCCACAGTACTTTGTTCCCACACTAACTTTGGCCAACGTTATGTCGCTTGCTCCCAAAATTGATGAAGTCCGTCTATTTCTCCATCAGAATAACATGGCTATTTGCTGTCTAACAGAAACATGGCTCAGAAATTCTATCGATGATAGTGTGGTCAATGTAGACAATTACACTCTTATACGTAAGAACGGAACACACTCTCAACACTTTTTTTCTTCTTCAAAATGTACTGTTGTGTTTTACTTTATTTATGTAAATAGTGCGAAATAAAACTTGAAACTTACATGAATACGAAGATCCTAATCAGATCGAGGCTTTGTGGTGTAAACTATGCCCTCGTCGTTTACCTCGGGGATATTCGCATATAATCGTAGGAATCGTCTATCGCCCTCCTACTTCGAATGGCAATCTGATGAATACATATCTTCTAAATACATTAGTTAGGATTTATTTCCCAACTGATCAACCAATTTCGCTTCAAGCAGTTAGTTAATTTCTCTACTCGTGGCGAATGAACTTAGATCTCAATTTAACCAATCTTAGTTCATTCTATCAAGGCCCCAACAAGTTTGCTCCTTTCGGTCTCTCTGACCACTGTACAATGTTTATGCATCCTAAATTGCGGTCCAAACGCCTAAACTCTAGAAAGACAGTGTCTATTAGAGACATGAGGTTAAGTACAAAGCAAGCACTTGGAAGATATTTAGCTTCTCTGGACTGGTCACACATCGATGCTTTAGACAGCACTGAAGATAAGCTGACTTATTTTAACAATATCATTCATATTGGATTGCATACTATTATGCCTTCTAAAACTGCGAGATTGCATAAAAATGATGCTCCCTGGATGACAGGGTACTTGAAATCATTAATCCATAAGCGCCAAATGGCCTTCACTCAAAATCGTGCTGCCTTATTCAGATTTTATCGTAACCGTGTCAATAGGGATCGCAAGCGCTCCAAGTCTAAATATTATCAAAGCAAGGTAAAGAACCTTAAAACTAGCGATTCAAAGAAATGGTGGTCTGAATGTAAAAAGTTGTATCCAAGTTGCTCCCAGGGGAGTATCCTTCACAAGAAACTATACTTGTTTTAGCAAATCGCATCAATACTGCGTTTGTTGAACCTCAGCAAGGATACCAACCTCTTAAGTTTAGAAATAGATTTGATACTACTGGCTTCACTCTTCCGACGATTTCCCTCGATGCTGTTGAGAAGCTGCTTAATTCAGTCAGCGCATCTAAAGCCTGCGGCCCTGGTAATATACCCAACTGGATTCTCAACTACTTTTCTCATATTTTGGCCTTACCTGTGTGTGCGATCATTAATTCTTCACTTAAAGAGGAACAATTACCTTATATCTGGAAGTGCACCAATATAACACCCCTACCAAAATACCCCTCGATTGATGATATTAATAAAGATATCAGACCTATTTCCTTTACGCCTACTGTCTCTAAGATCGCTGAAGAGTTCGTAGTTAGTAAACATGTCAAGCCAGCAATTCTCAACCACATCCGTCCTAATCAGTATGGCTGTATCCCCAAATATTTGACCACTCACGCTCTTGTCGGCCTTATACACAACTGGCCAAAGGCTACCGACGGAACAGGTGCAGACGTGAGGGTGCTATTTTTAGATTACAAGAAAGCCTTTGATCTAATCGATCACACCACCCTCGTAACCAAACTATCAAACTACGGTATCAATCCCTTCATCGTCAATTGGATTTGCGATTTCATAAGTAACAGGTCACAAAGAGTTAAACTTCCCAACGATTGTTACACAGAGTTGATATCAGTACCGGTCGGTGTTCCACAGTGGACTAAACTGGGACCCTGGTTATTTCTAGCTATGACAGATGATCTTGATGTTGTTTCAGCTGATGGTGTAGTCAAATATGTTGACGACACAACTGTCTATGAAGTAGTCAAAAAGGGATCGCAAAGCACCACGCAGTCACTAATTGATGTAGTATCAGACTGGTCCATAAAAAAAAAATCAACTTCACCCTAGGAAGTGTAAAGAAATGAGAATATCCTTTTCACGTTCTCCCGCTTCGTATGACGACCTGGTTATAGACACGAAAGTTGTTGAAACTGTAGATTTTGTAAAACTTGTAGGAGTGACATTACAAAGCAATTTGAAATGGAATTTGCACATAGATAGTATTGTAAAGAGAGCTTCTAAAATACTCTATTTTTTGGCTCAATTGAAACGTGCAAATGTATCACCTGAAGACCTTATTAGGTTTTATACTGCTTGTACTCAGTCGATTACTTTATATGCTTGCCAGGTTTTTCATTATGGACTTTTTGAGTATTTGAATACTGCCTTGGACCGCATCCAAAGAGGTGCCATGAAGATCATCTATGGTCATGACACTTCTTATTCCTTACCGCTCGAGTTATCGGGTTTAAGCAAACTCTCAGAACGGAGATTACAACTTTGTGACAGCCTTTTCCGCAAAATCTTAGCTCACCCTCAAGGTCAGTTATATGACTTAGTTCCACATAACATTAATTTAACTAGATCTCTAAGATATGTTAGGCCTTTTACTTTGCCCTTATGTAAGACGAACCGTTTCAAAAACTCTTGTATAATATCCAGCGCCGAACGTTATAATTCCCCCTGTTAGTAAGGAATTAAGTATAATGTAGTTAATAGTTCATTAGTATTAAATAAGTAGTTGCATACACTGTACATATATTTTATATTCTATTTTTTTTTTACTATATTTTAGAACAATGTGTAAACCTTAGTAATTCAGTTTTTTTAACTGCAATCAAGGTATCGAAATAAACGATCTATCTATCTACATGAATCTAGTTTAGAACTCATAAATGCATGGACGAGTCTTTCACAGTTCTCCTGAGTCAGGTGCTTGCGAATCCTCCGCAGACTTACATACATTATTAATATGCTTGGTCAATTGCAAATGAGTCAAGTGACACCCAAGTCGCGAGCAGATGGCACGGACGCGATGACGATGTCATCAATGGTGTTTCCCAAGACAGGACGTTGCTTCGTGTAGTGCGATGAAAGAAAGACAATCTCTGTTTTGGCTTACATGCAAGGCCATTGGAAGCACACCAGATGAACATATCCTTGATACACAACTCAAGCTTATATACAATCACTGAGCGATCAGAGGCGGGGTTGTTGTTGACGTATAGATGAGTGTCCTCAGAGTACATCATGCAGTCAGACCACATCTTCTAGAGGTGCAAAGAAAAGAGAACAGGAGGCCCAAGTACAGGAACCTGTGGGACACCAAACTCCTTGCCAGACGAAGACGTATCTTTAATAATAACTTCCTGGGTTCTATCCTTGCGGTATGATTCAAACCATTCTAACACTGTTCCATTAATCCCATATCGGTATTGTAATCGTGTAAAGAGGGTAGTATGGTCTATAGTGTCAAAGGCAGATGACTGATCGAGAAGTACCAAAACTATTTCCTGCTGACTTTCAATAGCAACCAACGTGTCATTGAAGACACGAAGAAGAGCTGTTTCGGTGGTATGAAAACACCTATATGCAGGTTGGAATTTAGCTAGTAGTCCATTAGTAATCAAATAGTTCAGTGTCTGTGTGGCTGCTACTCGTGTGTGTTTTTGAAGTGTTTTTGAAAGAAAGGCAACATTATAATAGGGTGGTAACTTGGGAACTCCTCTAGGTCCAAAGTCTTCTTATTGGTGGTAGGATGAACAACCCCTTTCTGTGAGAGGACCAGGAAAACACCCGAGGGCAGCAATGCATTGACAATGTCAGTGAGTGGTAGAGCTAAGTCGCTGACAGATTGCTTCAAAACATGAGTCGAAACAGGAAATGCGACACACGCGCGTCTAGTCTATTGGGATGGGAAATGTGGCAGGAAAATGTTCAGAACGACAGGATCTACGCAGATCTAGCCTTCTTATTGTCGAAGACCTCTGTTCCACTTTTACTGATTAAAAATCAGCTAAAAAAATGTTAGCAAAAAAGTAACAGCATCACTTCGTTTGGGATACAACATAGCAAAACACAATTACTTACCCGATTCTCGAAGTTGCTGTATTAGACGTACAATCCACCACAATTTCAGGGATAAAACGTGTTGTGCAAAACCGCGATCTTCGTTTTTCGCGAAGTGCAGAATGTAACGATAATTATCACAAATCCACTTCGAAAAGCATGATGTATACATCTTAGATGTCTTTTCTAGATTTTCAATTTTTAGCTACGGTGAAAAAACCGTATACAAATGACAAAATGCCACCATTTCAAGACAGTGGCAACTTCTCTCTCACAGGATGAGCGCCAATGTTTGCAGCCTCGCTTTGGAACTTTGTGACCGTGCTAAACTGTGCGTTAGGGGAACTAGAACCTAATGTCCAAAATTTCTGGTTTTGAAACAGCCGTGTGCACAGGCTACAATTTGTCTAAAAGGGAAGCAAGCAAATTGTATGGCATTCGAGGATTACAGAAGAGAGCAGAATTTGTACGAGATAGTGTGCAAAAGGCAGAGGAAATTAGAAAGAAGCATGTGCTGGCAATGAAAAATGAACAGGAGGAGTACTTGATTTCAGAAAACGTCGACCCAAGTATTTCATAAAGTCATCAGGTTCTGAGTTAGACAGTGCATCGCCCAGAATGGCTGGACATATGGATATGCACATCTCATTAACTACCGAAATCACTCACGCGTCAAGCTCATTAACTGCTTAGCGGGAGATTCAAATGCAGAGAAAATGGCCGATACTTAGTAAAGTAGCTTGATAAAAATGGCTGGAGTTGCTTTCTTTTTTGCTGTAAACAATTTCTACAACCGGCTTTTTATTACCGAAATACCGATTGATCCTTCGGACTCATTTTATCGAATGGCCGCTTAAAAAAACCTACTATGTTTGCATTCTGAATACAGGTGACTTTTAGTCAAATTTCGTATTAAAAAATCTGAATGACAAACTTTGGAGCCTCTTTTCTCGTCAATCGTGAAACTATAAAAATAATCTACAGACGGCTTCTTGTTACACTTTAGCTCAACTTTAAAATGATATGTCACTCTTTAAAATCGGTCCAGAAAAACATACTATGTCATCTAATAAACGAAATAATATTTTACAAAACTGATTTCTGGACGATTATTATAATTACAACAGCAAATTAATTATTGCTTGTCACGGAGGTGATAAAATCACTGAGACATTAATATTCCCTCTGGGAATTAAAACCAAGCAACACCAGATGTAAGAAAACTACAGTATAGAGATCCAAGGAAATGCGCTTTGGAATTGGAAGGCTGGGTCGAGGACCAAGATGGCGGCGTTTTTTTTTAGCTCCTCCATACTCGCGAATGTTATCGACTTTATGTGCCTTTTTCGTGTTTGTTAGTCCATTATTATATGTTTAATCACTACTAGTATTACTGTTAAAGAGCTCCATGCTATTTAGTCTACTAGCCACCCCTGTGTGTTCTTTATTGAACCTAGAAATGTCGAGTACTATAAGGTTTTGTGTTGGAAATGCAATATACAGATCATAAGGACTCAGAAACTGCCGGATGCTAATTTGCATATGTGTAGCATTTTGCATAATTGACCTAATTAGCATATTAATTAGGACAAACGCTAAATCAAGAATATCTTCCTTAGTAATCCACATAGAGACTTCATTTGTGTTTCTAGACCCATGTTTTCGACTCTAAGCAATTGATCTGACATGGTTTCAAATAATCCGCCTTTTTCTGGCCGGAAAGAGACTGGATACTTCCCATGATACTTTGCAGTCATACTAATTCAAGATGGCGGTGCAAGATTGCAAGATTCGAGTACTGGTTTAGAGGTATTTATTTCGACTAAAATACACTTCATTTGCTTTATTGTTGATTGTTTTCGAAAACAAGAGGTCACTGGAGACTTTTCTCTATATTATTACGTCCTCAGCTGTAAAACTAAGATAACAAGCCTCAAGGGGATACGATTCTATTTTTAACTTTTTGCACTTGTTCGCATCCCAGCTGGACCAACACTCGGGTTCTCGCTGCCTTTGCTCTAATATCTGCAAATGGTTAGACCTTCACGTCTTCTCGGATAAGGACGTAAAATTGTAGGACTCCTGTTGGCCTCAAGTTAATCAGTCTATTAGACTCTTTCGAGTCCGGGGGGACACCCATATGAATTTGACAGGGGTGCTCAGCCGTGACCCTGAAAATGACCCCTAAAAGGGCTGCATAAATTAACATAATGAAAAAATCATCAATCGAGCAGCATATTAATCCGAGGTCACTGAAATTATAATAAAATTATAAGGCGGAGATATATTGTGTTGTCTTCCATATGTTTCTTGTTTTGTTTTTCGGCCATTTTAACATGGCGTGACACGTTACGACGTCACGCACGGGTAGTCTTTTTGTCCGATATTTATGCTGACGGTCTTTTTTCCAGATTGTGCATAATGGCGAAGCACTGCTTATTTGAGCCCTATTTTGGAAAAAGAAAACAATGGAAAACATGTGGGATTGCAGGAATAAGGACGCTCATCCAAAGGAGTAAAGAGCGCGATAGTGATGCTATCCATGTACAACTTGAGGCTATACTTGCATCAGAGGGTGATAATGCCTCAGTGTCATGTCACAAGTCGTGTTATAGCTCGTATACATCTGTGTCGAGGAATACACCAGACAGTAAGAAGAGAAAAGCTTGTGATTTGCGACCTGGTGATGAACCTCCTCAAAGAATTAGTCGTTCTCAAGTGTCTGCCTTTGTATTCAATAGAGACTGTTTGTTTTGTGGCGAGATCTGTGTGCCAAAAGATCTAAAAAATCCCCAAAAATGGGTACCTGTAAATCAGTGTCAGACCGAAAAAAGACCTGGTCAACGTACTTTCAAGAACGTGATACTTGACATCTGTGATGAACGCCGAGATGATTGGTCCAGAATGGTCGAGGTTAGAGTCAACGGAGCTCAAATCGATCTACCAGCAGCAGATGCTCAATATCACTCTCATTGTTATAATAAATTCAGAAAGGTACCCATTGACTCGACCAATTCTGAATCTTGTAAACCATGTGTTGATGAATCATTGAAGTCTGTGATCGATCATATGAAAACTAACATGTGTGTTACGTGGACAGTAGCTGAACTGCATGTCATCTACACTCAGAATTCTGGTCATCTAACGAGAAAGCAGATGCTTGTACACTTGACTGAGTATTTTGGTGAGGAGATTGTCCTTTTGCATTTAGAAGGCTGTTCTTCTATTGTTGGATTTCGAAAGTTTGTTAGCAAGTCTCTGAAACTAGTCAAACAGTCCCTTGTTTCTGATGATGATGAAGTTGACCGCTTGGTCAGAAGAGTCAAGGCTGAAGTCAGAACCATTCCGTTGCCTCGGGATTATGATTTGAACATGTTTCGGTATGAAGAAATGGTTAAAGACACAAGTGCAACTCTCCTAACATTTATCTCTAGTCTCGTGTCTAATGGCGAGACTTCCAAAGCGTCACTCACTCTATCTCAATGTATCCAGCAACATGTGAGTAAAAGTACCAATCAAACCAGTTTGGGACTTGCAGTGAAACTGCACCATAAGTTCGGAAGCTCAGATCTTGTCAATACCTTGAATGAACATGGTATCGTTTCATCATATGATGAGGTTTTGCGCTTCCGGAAGTCAGCTGCCAAGTATGTATGCGAAAATAGTGAAGTGTACCACAGAGTTTTAGGTCTTGAACGCAGAATTGGCCCGATATTCAGTTGGTGTGACAACTATGACTTAGTAGTCTTTACTCCGAATGGACGTCGTGCCACTCATGCTATGGCAATAGAGTTCACGCAGCATCCGTCTGACATCATAAACCCTGGAAGTGCTATACCTGGTGTGATGTCGCTGAAGATCCCTCGTCTGAAAAAGGCAGAGGCAGCCAAACTCCGCCTCACTGATAGATCACTCCAGGTCGAGCATTACACAGGACCAAAGAAGATGAATCCACCAGCTTTACCAGAGGCTCTTCCGTCTCAGACTGACAGCCAACTACTGTCAGTCAGCTTGGCCAAGGCCCAGAGCAAGGATGCGACATATTTCTCCCAGCTTCACTCTGAGAAACCAGTCGAATGGTCTGGATTGAATGCTCTCAATGATCGGGCTCAGGTTGACATGCATAAGCCCAAGACACTTTGCATATTCGGTCCACTCATCCTGACACTGTGCTGACTACCATGGCCTACATCGATCGTTCGCTCAAGAGCCTTGGCATGCTCCATGTCCACCTAACGTTGGATATGCAGCTGTACATCATCTCCTGTCTCATCAAGTGGAGTGATCCTGTACGCTGGAACAGTGTGGTTTTGAGACCAGGAATGATGCATACCTTGATGTCTTTCATTGGTACCATTGGATACAACATGAAAGGTACCGGTGTCGAGGAGCTCGTCAGTGCTGCGTATAGTGGTCTGGCCAACATCTTCAATGGAAAGGCATGGCCGAAGGCAATGCGTGCCTTTCGTATGGTCGTCGCTGCACTGCTTTATGATTTTTTGGAGGGGGGAGATAAAAGTCATAACGATATTGTTGCATACCTCGAGAAGGCAAGAGAGCATCTCACAGGCAAATTGTGGGTTGACTGCTTCATCACACCGACCATGCTTGCACACCAATTCCTGAGGGCCGAGCGTGAGGGTGACTGGCTACTACAGCAGCACTGCTTGAAGATGATGCTGCCATATTTCTTTGAGGCTGGGCATCATAATTATGCACGGTACATCAGCTGGCACCTGCAGGACATGCAACACCTGTCACAGGATGCCAAGAAGGATCTCCTCGATGGAGCACATGTTTGTCGCCACTCTGAAGGAGCTGCTGCTGTGTCTGGTGACCAGTTCGGGGAGCAGACGTACATCAAACAAGGCAAACAAGCTGGGGGAATGAAAGGTATCTCTACCAACCCTGATCAACCCTGATGTCAATGTACACGATGCAGTCAAGATTGGACAGGAGATGAAAAATTCTTTCGTTGCATCCCTCCCTCGTGGCTTCCACAACCCGATCAAGAAGAAGGTGAAGACTATGCAGGTACTGAAGCGTGGAGTGAAGGTGAAAAACAAAACTGTCTATGACCTGGAAACCGTATTCGCCCGTCTCCTGATCGTTGGACAGAAGAGAAACCTTGAGTTGTCTGCTGTCTTCCATCATGAGCTGTGCCCTGTTCCTCCATCACTTATCGACGAGTATGGCTTCCTCCGAAAGGGAAACAAGTCAGTGCTGGTTAAACATCTCGGCGTCACCATAAGGAACCCTTCTCCCCCTGACACTGTGCTGGTGGATGCCTCTCAGCTACTTTACCATATTGTCTGGCCATCCTCGGGTACAGTGGGTGATCTTGCTGAAGGAATGAAATATCGCCTCGTCAACTACAGAGGAGCAGAGACCTATGTCATCTTCGATCGGCATGAAGGTATCAGTGCAAAGGATCATGAGAGGCAGAGGAGAGCCGGGGAGGGATCCACTGCATATCAACTGACTCTGAACTCACCTCTAGCTGGTCGTGATGCCATCTTGAAAAACAAGAACAACAACAGGCAGCTCTCACAACTACTCTGTACACATGATATTGGTAGCAACATTGAACTTGTGAGCCGAGCCAACAGTATTGTGCATCATGATGAAGCAGACATATCTCTCATCAGCTATATGCTTCGTGCTGCATCGGCGGGAGCTCGGACTGTGCGCATCCTTAGTGACGACACAGATGTATTCGTGCTGCTCGTGTACTGGTGCTGGAAGGATAGCATATCATGCCATGTTCAGATGGAGAAGTGGGATGGGTCCGTGCTTGACATCAATGCCACTGTCACCAAGCTCGGGGAGAAATGCAAGGGAATATTGGGAATGCACGCACTCTCAGGCTGTGACACTGTGTCCTATCCTAATGGGAAAGGGAAGGTGTCCGCCCTGAAAGTGCTCAACCAGACCGATATTGCTGGACTAGACTCGGTTCTTGGAGAGGACGATGCCACTTACAGTGACCTGATGGCAACTGGAAAAACCTTCTTCCTATATTTATATGGCCAGAAGAAAAGCACGTCAATGAATGCTGCAAGGTACGAGATTTATCGCAAGCGAAAGAATCCTCCATCAGTAAAGTCCCTTCCACCAACAGACACCAACCTGGCCCTCCATATCCAGAGAGCACATCTCCAAATGATGCTATGGAAGGCTGCGGACAAGACTGACGCTCCTGCTGTCCAAATCACTGACTATGGATGGGAAGTTACCATAAATGATGAAGTGATGCCAGTGCTGTCAAAAGAACCTACCGCACCAGAAAACCTCATGGACGTCATTAGCTGCAGCTGCCGAGCAGAAGGGAATGCATGCAGCAGGAAGTGTGGTTGCGCAGCAAATGGATTGTCATGTACCAGCTATTGTGTATGTGAAGGAGGGGATGAGTGTTGTAACTCACTGACACAACGAGATGATGATGAAGAAGGATATGGAGAGCAGGAGGAAGGAGAAGAGGATCTGCAGACTGGAGAGAGTGATCACAACCATGAAGACGAATAGTAGTAATTTGATGGTGTTCATCTATAAATGTAATGGTTATAGTTCACTTCGAGTAGGATAGGGCATTTATCGCGCGAGGTCAACGGACTTATCACCGAGGCGTAGTGGACTATAACTCATTTATTATTTTTGTCGTTTGCACCTAAGATGAAGTTCAATGTGTACTAGCAGATACTTGGGTATTAATTTAATTAATTTATGCGTGTCCACGTACATGTAACGGACTGAAAAGGTGCATCAGTCAGACAGCGTATATAAATGGGTGCTTTTAGATCCGTCAAGACGTGTTCTCCCTGCTTCTGTTTTTATTGGTATGCTCACCAGCTACGTTTGTCTCTAGCTTTGCAACTTTTGGATATAATCACCTTTCAAATACGTTCTTTCCAATGAACTAATCAGTTTGGCTCACGGACATCACATTGGTGAGTTATTTTTCAAGTAAATAGTGGACAACGTCTCAGTAACGTTAAAGAACCATGTACAGTTGAACGTTGTTTATGCTCTACCAACGTTCGTGCGGTGTGATATTGCATAAACCTATAATTCACCGAATGTAACGTGACCGTTTTTGGACACTTGCATACTTGTTGAGTTATGGTGATTTTACTATTTTACCTTATTATGAATGGTGGCGTTATGGCGATTTTACTGTTCACCTCATTATGCATGACAGCCATATTGGATTTCCGGTGGTCGGAAGGATAGTAGGGGTTTGAAACCATGTCAGATCAATTGCTTAGAGTCGAAAACATGGGTCTAGACACACGAATGAAGTCTCCATGTGGATTACTAAGGAAATTATTCCTGATTTAGCGTTTGTCCTAATTGATATGCTAATTAGGTCAATTATGCAAAATGCTACACATATGGAAATTAGCATCCGGCAGTTTCTGAGTCCTTATGACCTATATATTGCATTTCCAACACAAAACTTTATAGTACTCGACATTTCTAGGTTCACTAGGTTGGCCAGTAGACTAATTCTAGAGGAGCAGTTTGCGCCGTTGAAAGAGAAAATCGATGAAATAGTCAAGTCGATGGGTTTCATCAATCACAAATACGAGGAAATTCTAAAGAAACTATCGACTCACGAAGAAGAGAGGAAGGATCTCGTGAACGAAAATAAATCACTCAGATCTGAGCTTCTTACTACTACGAAGATGCTGAATGATGTGATGAATACGTGCGATAATATTGAGCAGTACTCGAGACGGGAGTGTGTAGAGATTAGAGGCATTCCACTTCCCGCCGATCAGCCGACCGAAAATACCAATGTAATTGCTATGAAGGTTGCCGAGCTGATTGGCGTGGAAATGGAAGAAGAAGATATATCTGTAAGCCATCGGATGAAAGTGAGCGACTCACACCAAGGGAAGAGCAAACAGGCACCTCCAATTATTGTGATGTTTACGAGACGAGATGACAAAGAACGATTCTTCAAAGCTAGAAAGGAACTGAGAGTGAATAACCTGTCAACTGAGGACCTGGGATACTCGATAAAGCAGAGCATATTTATCGCAGAGTCTTACTCAGAAGAATAAGGATTTGTTCAAGGATGCCTACAGAGTAAAAAAGGATAAACAGTTCAAGTTTATCTGGACCTCTCATTGCCAGAAATGACGCTCACTTTCAAACCCATGACCCTTTGCGCGCATGCGGTCAGCGGCATCTCCGAGAGCCTCGCGCTTCGATCTCAGTACTAGTTTGAAAATGTACCGAAAGTTACATAACACTTCTACGGTCGATTTGTTAAAAGACGTTTTAGCCATTCCTATGAACTCGAGAATAAGGCGATCTCCAAATGTTTATGAGGTGGAGAGACTAATCGCAGAAAGGAGACAAGGAGAGGTAAGTACATGTACAAAGCACGTGCTCATGACGTCGACTTTAACTTGAAGTACTTTAAAGTTTAATTTCAGCTGCATTCTTGATTGTTTATAAATAAGCAGATTACCAAAAACTGATAAAGAAAAGTTACTCGTTTTAAGCTAAGCTTAAATTTGTTTGCGCTGTGGCATAGTTCTAAAATTAGTGAAATTGGTATCGTGCAGGTACGTACATTTGAAAAACTGAATTAATGTCATTTTTATTTATTTATTTATTTCCAGATGCAACAGGACATGATACCAACAAAACACCCAACCCACAAAGAGATAAGATTAATCAGTCGAAATAAACAGCTCAAACTAAGTTATCCCAATACTATAGAAATCATATAAAATCAAACATTTTGGAACAAAAACTTCCAAATATTTTCTTTATTTTCTATGGATTACTTACGGAAAATGTCTGGTTAATTTATGAGGAGTTATGAAAATCATTGAAACTGTATTTTCTCTGTAGTATTACATAAATTTACAAATAATGCACACATACATAATTATAGTAAAAAGAAAAATGGCTTCCCAGTTGCCCACATTGTGCAGTCTTTTTTGCAAATTTAGATACATTGTAATAAACAACTTGTTAATCATCTAGACGGCTAAATAACATGGCTGTGTATTTTTACTTGTCATTCCCATTTTGGCTTCCATATTAGGTGGTTAGCTGATTAATACCATGTAGACCATGTAGCCATGTAGCTATGTTGCAAATAACAAAATGTATTATGTATTCTGGACAGGTAGTACAGTATTTAGTACAGTGGAAGAGATATTCGGCATATGACTCCAGCTGGGAAGATACAGACAGCATAACTCAGCCGTGTATCGAGTAAGTGATAAATGCTAGTACAGATACATTTAGTTTAGGTACTTACATGTAGGAAGCTTCGATCTGAAAGTACTCTAGCTATGAAATACTAAGACAATTGAAATATGATGATAAGTTTTTTAATCTACATGTATACATGTATTGACTTGTCAGGCCTGTCATCAGTTGCAGGACAACTGTGAAAAATAGCCGGTCTTATTGTGCCATATTAAGCTCATCAACTCTGGCGATAATCACTGGTATCTGGCTCCTGATGACTTCCAGTGACCTGCTTACAATTATATGGCTACTACATGTATATACCTAGAGTCAAATATAACAGAATTGCTTTCATTTTAGCTCTGTGACTCTGAAACTGTAAATTGTACTTTTGACTGTTTCAAGTGAGGTGTCAGTAATGCCTTCTGTAACCTGACAGATTGTAAATGTAGTAACAAAAGCTTTACAATTCTTCAAATTTTAGTTACTTCAAATCACCCAAGCCCTCAACTGAACAGATTCTCCATTCAGTGGATACATTTAGAGTTGGTGTGGAGACTTTTTTATCTTCCAAAAGTGATCTGGCAGTGACCTTTTGTTTTCCATCTGATGTTTTTATTTTTTTGTTTAAAGGAAAGGGCAGAAAAACATTATTTTAAAGCGCGCATAGGCGTTTTTTTCAATTTCACATGTGAAATTACGCATGAAATTTCAAGTTGAAATTATGGATTAATTTGTCCACTATGGTATTATTCACCAAAACAAGGAATTGGAAGTGAGAATTTCAAAATCTTTCAACATACAGGTATTATTTTTACTCTGCTGTCACCCTGTGGCATCAATTATACTGGCCATGAAGCAAGACTGAAAAGAAAAATTCCAAAGGATTGAGTTATTACAGTGTATTAACAACACTGTGCATGGATATCATTATTCTTTCACATCCTGTCATGAGTGCCAGAATAACTCCTTTGGGCCATTTGGCCATCCACTATGTGATTGCTGTACAGGATTTGACTGACAGCAGCCTTATCACAAGCACAATATGTTGGTACATTATTGCAACATCATCATGTTGAACCACAACATATACATTTAAAACATACATATATATAATTATGTCTATACAGCAAATTTCGTGATTTATTTTGAGATTTACAAAAATGCTCTGTTCTTGTCAAATGCATGCATAAATGGTTGACGAATGAAATACAGTTATGCATCTCTCTAGCTAGGTGGACACCTCCAAGCTGGACATCATGTTCTCCAGTCCCTAGTGTATCAATTTCAAGTCATCACACTAACTATTAGCTCTCTATACGTCAGACACATCTAAAAGATGGACAGCTAAACCTGCCAGTCGTGAGGGTGTCCATCTTAGAGATAGAGTTGACTGTAGTGTATATAAGGGAACTCTATGCTAGCTTTAACATGTAATAAATATAATGAAAATTAATTGACATTATTTTCAAAATAAGTTTGTTTTATTTATCTATTTTCAGGAACCAAAGCTGAATGCGACGATGTTGAGAAGAACCTTTTTGCAAAAAAGAGAGAGGAAGTATGCTGTGAAGAATCGTCAGATGAGGGTATGTTTATACATGATTGTTTTTAAATTTAGAATCCAATATACTGTCATCAAACTTTCTAAGGGGTTATATAATTGAAAATTCCAGATATATATCTAGTTATAAATTCAGATAAATTCAGAGTTGGAGATACAATGACTCTGCTATATGACTTTTCTAGTAATAATTTACTTGTTTTAACCATTAGAATCAGACTCAGAAGAGAAGACCAACAAGAGAATGGTATATTTAGAACATCACGAGGACAGACAAGGGAAGAAAAGGAAAGGTATTAAATATTAGCAACTTAGCTAGGATGACCTGGTGGAAACTGGCAATTCCAAAGGGACTTTGTCCTTTAAGAATGAGACCTTTACCTAAAGTTCATCAGTCAATTCCAGGAATGGTCTAGTACTGGCAGCTAGCAAACAATATAAATATATAGATAGAATCGTCTTTGTTGGCAAAAGTAAAGACTTTGTGGCTGACTGGCTTGTTCACAAGGCCAGCTACAAAAGCCAACTCATATTCATTTCACTCTGATTCAAAATACATGTACTCATACTTGGGGAAGGTATATGGGTGGGGATGGGCATTTACCTTATTTCTTTGGCTCTACCATGGGGCATTCAATGAACACCTTGCTTGTCGGGCCCACTGTGGGGGTTGGCCCAGGGGGGGGGGGGGGGGGGGGGGGGGGATGGGCATGCTGGAATTGGCTGATGCATTTTATGGGTTGTGAATTAATAAGCCAATGCAAAGCATTGAATTGTTTTTCATGAAAAACTACAAATGAACTGAAACTGTTACTTTTTGCTCAACAGTTAATGATAAAGGTTACTTGTGGAGAGGTATGTAACTGCATTTTTACTGCGGTTTTCAATTAATTTAATTTTGAAGTCAAATGTGACTGAACAATGATCAAAATGTGACATTTTGACCGTGTGGTTCTTGCAATCATTGACTATCGGCCATTATAACCCATCAAATATTTTCTCATTGCGTGATTGGTTGGATGTGTCACATGACCAAATATTTTCTCTCTGCGAGCGGCAAATATCAGTATTATAATGCATCAAATATTTCTCCCTCGCATGATTGGTTGAACCCGATATTTGCTCTCCGCACGTTGGACATATCAACAAATATTGTATTTATACACCCCCTGTGAGCATATCAGCCAATCAGATTCACGGATTTGCAATAGACTATGGCAAGTTTCTACTAAATCTAGAGTAATCGGATAAGATATCATACAATGTAACATCAAGACATTAACAAACTGTATCTAATTTCCAGAGGAACAAAAGCTTAATAGGTAAGATATGTTTATTATTATTGTTGTTATTATTATTATTAGCTTTAATTTACAGCCAGTTAATGTGTTAGAAATCAGAACTTACAATCCAATCAATGTGTTAGTAATTTCTAAATCATACATTCCATGTTCTATCATAATTTACCAGTATAGATTTAGTGCCAATTACATCCCAAACCATCAACCAGAGGAATTAAAAATGCCTATTTAATATAATCCACAAGCCAATTACTAAACCTGGAAATATTTGTTCAACACAACCCGTGGACGTACAAGAGGGGTGGATGACCCACCCCCACCAGATTCCTTTTAGGTTTACTGCCCTTTTAGGTTTACTGCCCAAATGCTCAGTGGCTGTTTATTTGTCAATTTGTAACAAATTGTTTTTTTTATCTGCCATCTTCGGTGATATAATTGACCACCAGAAAGCTCCTTAATGAGCTGTCGTAAAAAAAAAAGGACCTTAGAATATCAAAAATCCTGGGGAGGGGTTACATTCCACCTTCCTCCCCTCTCCTTGTACAGTGGTTGGGGTTTGACTTTTCATGTACACTGTACGTCTGAGAGATAAAACTTACACGCACTGGCCAGTGTGAAGGACCTTTGTTATCAATTGTCTTCATGGACCATATGTTTATGTTTGTTCATCTACCTTTCAGAACTCTTTTCGGAAAGGACACCCAGCGGAGACCTGTAGCTGAGGGCACTGAGGTCAATCCAGCTGGGAGGGTCGAGGTTGATGCCCCAGAGAGGGTTGAAAGGCGACCAGCTGAAAAGATTTATGTAAGTACAATACTTACATCACTTTGTGACAAAATGTTTCTGTTAAAGCATACATGTACATTTGTACCTCTAAACTCAAAATCTGGTTCGGTTATATTGATCAAAATGTATCATTTGATTTATTACAGACTCTGGCTGACATTGTTGTCATGTTAGACAAATTAGAGAAGAAGGTGGACCGGCTGGGTGCACGAATTACGCCACCTGTAGCCTCATGTACACCTATGCGTGTACCTTTTACTGCCCCTGGCCCTTCAAGGACACCTAGTCCTGTTGCAGTTAGGGAAGTGAGTGTATTACATGTAGGCATTAAAACTTACAAAAGTCGAGTTTTACATGTACAAAGTCATTGATCTGTCTGCTTTTGGCATACATCAAATAGTCCCTTTTATCTGCCATAATGACTTTCTTACCCAGGGGCGGACTCCCATATAAAAGTAATGTGGTTGATTGTTGGAAATTTTGAAAGGGACCCCTATAAGGTACCAGAATCTCGTTTTGTGGGCGTAGCTCAAATTCATTTTTACCCCCAAGAGGTACCAATTAATTTTCTGACGAGCAGTTCCTGTCAGCTTAAAAATCTAATAGTGGTCATTTTAGATTTGAACATCCTAAGCAGTACCAAACCACCAATGTTATGCCCTAAAATGTACGATGATCATCTCCCCACCCCACCCCACCCCACCCCAAGGCTTCATATACCTCTGCATTAGCACTGAAACTGTTCCTAAAAATAATAAATACTAATTCCTTCTTTTTATGTTAAATGACAGCCAATAAATTCATTAGATGCAAAGGAAGATTTAGAGATGGACCAAGATCTGGTAAGCTCATCAATCAGGCCGATAGTAAAATTATTAATAATGGCGTTTCTCTCAACACAGCAAACAAGTAAATAACCTTATCGAACTCATTAATAATTCATGAAGCAAAAAACAAAGGAAATCACCGACCGATAAGTGATCTTTAAATCTGATACAGATTTCGTCCCGATTTACATAAACTTTGGCTTCGATTTTCTCGGCCAAAATAAGTCATATCGCCAAAATAACTGAAAACATGACTCTCTACATCGCAACTGGTTTACCTGTCTACATTCGCCATTGCCTTTGAGCACACAGTTTTGGTCAGTGGAATTTCGAAGCAGAGTATCCATGGCGACGAAATGAAGTAAAATGGCGGTGGCACTGGTAGTAATTGTAACATTTTACAATGCATTACTCTATTGTTTCAATCTGATTTCGAGTTTGAGGAAAGCCAGAAAGAGGAGACGGAATATCTTGCAGTGAAGAAGAGACCTTCGAAACGGCGAATTAATGCGTGATTTTCAAGATGTCCGTATCCGACTACGCCGGGAGCAACGACGTCAATCTGCACAAAGACGAAATGCCTTGTTACTCTGCGCAGTTCAGTTGGAGCACAAAACGTATACGAGGTCAACGTGGGTTAAGGACAGGAGGTCACACATTTGGGAAGATGTTCGAACCAAATGGACACCAAGAGACTGGTGTCAAAACGTGAGGATGTCACATAGAACATTCACGCATATCTGCGAAATGTTAAGACCTGTCATCGAAAAAGCCTCGACAAGGTTTCACTCTGCAATAGCTGTGGAAATGAGAGTTATGATTGCTTTGTGGAAGCTGGCTACAAATATCGAGTTCAGGAGTCTGGGTCTACTATTTAGTGTAGGATGATCAACAGCGTGCAGTATCTTTCATTCTGTTGTCGAAAGCATGAACACGATTTTGGGACCCAAGTACATCCAATTTCCAGATGGAGCCAGCCTAAGAAGAGATGGGGTTTTACACAATGCGCTGGTGCTATCGATGGAACTTGTATACCAATCATGGCTACAGGCTGTGTGCGATAATAATTATGTATTTACAAATATAAGTGTTGGACAGCCTGGGAAACATCACAATTCTTTCGTACTCCAGAATTCTCTAATTTATGTCAAGGCAACTACTGACAACCTTTTTCCTGTATGGACCGAAGAGATGAATGGAGTTAATGTCCCACTGTTATTAGTGGGAGATCCCTCTGGTACCCTGGTGAAGTACAAACAAACGAACAAAAACTGTTCAACTATAGAATCAGTAGAGCTCGAATGACAATAGAATGTACATTTGGACGCTTAAAAGGAAGATGGAGGTGCTTGTTGAATAGTCTAGACTTGGAAGTCAGAAATGGTCCAGCAGTGATGTCCGCATGCTGCATTTTACATACATTTGTGAAATACATGGGGGAATATTTTCACAATGACTGGGCAGGAGAAGTAGTTCCAACCTCACCCATCAGAATACATAACAGTGCTGCGGATGCAGAGGGATACGAGAGGGCCGTACTATAAGTTATTAAACAAGTATTGTCCAAGCGCAAATCGTGCAAACCATAAAAATGGGGACAAACGAGGATCCATATCTTACGGTATGGCCTAGCTTGCACTAAGTTAATAAGATGGTTATTATAGGCTTCTGTACACAGCCAATCAACAGCATTGCAAAATACACAATGCAGTGCGATTTAGCTGTGACTGCATGTATATGCAATTCTGTTGTGAAGATGTACACATGGTTTGTATGAATTACAGTGAAATTTATCGGTTTTTTTTAAGAGATTTAATACAATAATAATTTAATTATTGTGCCATTGATGTCATCTCTTACATGTAAGCATCATTTCCGTGTTCCATTCTTCAGCCTCGGTGATTGCATACAAATGAAAGTCATTTCATACAAATTGAAAGCCTAAGGACCTCATTACTCTTTCTGATGTAGCGTGTGTTGCGGTTCTGCGAAGCAAGTGGAGCGAGCTTAGGGGGATTGCGGTGAGAAGAAAGGAGAGGGGGGAGTGGATGGGGAAGAGAGAGCACCTGCCTGGAACTCCTGGTTATTTTGATATACACCCACTAATTAAAATGCAGAAACCGATTCATCCAATCATCTTGCAGCGGAAGTGAAATACATGTGTATCTGTCAAACTCACATGGAATCTCAAGTCGAGTGTAAATTTAAAACAACAATGTCCGAACTTGAAGAATGTCAGATGAAACTCAGAAAAAAACTTGTGAAGACTTGTCAACAACTTTTGCAGGATATGTCAAATTATGTATATTTTAAGGTTCAAATATATCCACTGAGAATCTGTTGAAGCCTTCAGAAAGAAAAGAGAGCCATCAGGCTTAATTCTAGCTGGTGCCTGCAAGTGTATCGTGGTCTTCATATTCCGAGATCTCCCGCACTATCAGAGCGAGTCTGTCGTTCCTGTGGAAGGAAGATTCGAAATGCAGTAGAGAACTACACCTTTGTTTGAGAAAGTTTGCAGGATAAAGAGAACTCGGATAAAGAGAACTGTAGTTCTTCCAGTTTTATGGCGATTTTATAGGGGAGGCGGCGTGGTCGAGCAGTTAACACGGCAGACTTGTAATCCAGGGACCCTGAGTTTTAATGCATCCTTGTTTTGTTTAATCAAGTACTCCTTTACAGTTCATGAATAAATAGCCGAAGCCTCCTTATTTGGCAGTAGTGTCAGGGTCGGTAGGGAGTTTAGAATTTTACAATAACAAGGTTTGTCAAATTGAGTAACTTAATGTCTTACAAGTATTGATATCCGTTTTGTGTATATTATGTAAAAAGAAAAACAGTTGTAGGATTACTTACCAGGAATATCCTAGTAGAGATCTTTCGCATAACTCCCATTCCATATGCAAATGATCCACTATAGCGGAAAACACTTACACAATATCCAAATAACATTACTACGCACGAGTAATATACTAATCGTTTTTATTTAGTCAGTCACGGTACAATAGCGTTTAATCAATTATTTTCTGAAACAAAACCACATGAAATGAAAGCTAATGAAATCTCTCTACATTGATTGGCTAATCAGATTCATCATCACTTCCAAACTTGTCGATAATTTTATCAATTTTGTCCATCATTCGCATTGCTTTTGAGCCGCTATCAGCCAGGCTACCAGAAACATCTAGGCCAACATCATACTCGACATCTGAGGAGTCTGACTGCCAGCTGAGGACTCAGATGACTTTTGTGGCTGGTCAAAATCTGCATCGTTCAGTTTCTTCTTCGTTTGGTTTTTCGTATAATGTGTTTTTCCAGGCGACACGAATTGCAGCTCCTTGTTAGTGGGATATTCCCTAACTTCGGTCCTCCATTTCGCAGGCAAAACAATATCTCGTCTGGATCCAATCCCTCTACCTCTTTTCTGGACACCTTTCTTTGACTTTTCCGTTTGAATTAGCCTTTTTTTAGCTTTAGATAGACGCTTTCGCTTCCCCTTTGGCGGCGCCATTACATTACTGAAATCGGAGCTGAATCCAGCATGGGCAGAAGTCGAAAGTACCTCACGCCTTCTATGACACCATGCCTTGACAACGGATAAACAAACGTAAACAAATCTAACCTATATATGGGGGGAGGGCTGCTAAACAATAATTTTAGAGGCCCCGGTACATCTATCCAGCGTAATTTAATCCAAGATGGCCGACAAGGAGAGGAAACACAATTTCATTTCAGATTCTGCAGGAAAACGTGGCATAAAGAGCTGTTATTGGTAGGTTTTCGATTACATAGTCTTACAAGTGAACTTCATTCCTATTTATCTCAAAGGGTTTTCATCGTTTTCCCACGAAACTTTCTAGAATGTCTATCCTAACTGTAACAAATGATCGTGTGGTTGGAAGTCGCGAAAAATAATTTTGAATATAAAATGTTAATGTTTAACTTTTGGTAAATACTATCCAAAATATCTCGGCATCTAAGTTGTACATTTCGATTTCCAACCACAGGATTTTGCTAAACCACTCTTGCAACAATATCATTAAATGAAATAGACTAACTTCAGCGCAGAAACGTAGAGAAATGCAAAAAAACGACTTTTAATGCCTCAGGGGGTCCTGCTGATAATTGGATTAGCACAAAGGTGTTGTGTACAAACTTATGTCAAACAAGATATTTGTTATACACCGATTCCGAACATGGCGGAAGGACACGGGTGGCCTGGGCCGAGATATCGAAAACGAGGCTAGTCAGTCGTCTGTAATTAATTAATTCTTTGCAATCGTGACTTGTCTTCAAACCTATACATATCTCTAGTGTTTCCATCAGTTTATAAAGTGTTTTTATCTATGCCTTCGCACTGTTGTGTACCAGGGTGTACTCAAAGAGGATATCAATCCAATAATGGAGAAAAAGTTTCGTTTTTTAACTTCCCCAAGGCGCCTTTAAAGCGAAAACAGTGGATACACGCCATTCGTCGTGATGAAGGCGAAGAATTTCGCATCAACGAGAAAACCAAAGTTTGTTCTTGTCACTTCAAGTCAACCGATCTTAAACATTCTTTAAATGGACGAATAAATCCTTTGCCAGATGCTGTGCCTTCCAAGTTCAAATGGAAAGACTCTCCAAAGAAACGAAAGCCTCCAAAGGAGCGAATACCTTTGGCTAAATCAGCAACAACAACACAACGAGCCGAGGTTGAAACCACCACTACTGACCCAATTGCCATGGACATCGACGATATTGTCGAAGAAAAATCTGAAGTGACTGTTCGAGAGGAATTGAATGCAGCTCTGAATCATGTAAATGAACTAGAACTACAACTGTCGAATGTTCAGAACGATCTTCATCGTCACAAATCCGTGTAGAGATGCTTGAGAATGAGAATCGATCTCTACAGGAAAATATTGCCACTCTGACAAGCGAGAATTCTTCAATATCATCGAAGTTATTTAACGTTGATCGTTTCATTCGAGATGAAGATGTATCTTTTTATACTGGCTTTCCGAACCGTGATACTCTTTTAGCAATTTTGGAGTTTCTTGATCCTGGTATTAATTGTGAAAACATTCGTCCTCGTGAAAAGAACAATGCTGAAGTACCAGATGATTTTTATGAAGACGAATACGAACCTCGGGCTAATATAAGAGCACGTCAACGTAAAATTAAGCCTGCAGATCAATTTTTTATTGTCATGTGTCGTCTAAGAAGAGGATTTTCAGTTCAACATCTAGCCCATTTATATGGTGTGTCCCAGTCCACAATCAGCCGGATTTTTATACCCTGGATTAATTTTATGTACCTAAAGCTGGGACAGATATGCATTTGGCCATCACGTGAAGTAATAACAGAAACACTGCCATCAGAATTTAAGGAGAAATATAAAACGACACGAGTCATTATTGACTGTACTGAAGTGCGTTGTGAAATGCCTAGTAGCCTGCTCCTTAATTCTGGGCTATTCAGTTCATACAAGAACCATGTTACTTTAAAGGCATTAGTGGGTATTGCACCAAGTGGAGCAATTACCTTTATTAGCCAATTATATACTGGCAGCATTTCTGACCGGGAAATTGTAATCAGACGTGGCTTCCTGTCACAGGCATTTGATGATGAGGACTCTGTGATGGCCGACAAGGGGTTCCAGATTCAAGACCTGTTACCACTAGGAGTATCATTGAACATTCCTCCATTTCTGGGGGGTGACTCTCAAATGTCAGCTGAAGACGTAATCAAGACTCAACAAATTGCAAGCCTTAGAATTCATGTGGAGCGAGCAATCAATAAAATAAAAAACTTTCACATCTGGGACAATGTAATCCCCTTGAGTACATTTGGTGTTGTGAACCAGATGTGGAGTGTGTGTGCTTTCCTGTGTAATACCCATGACCCTCTTATATCTGAGTAAGTAGTTATCTAAATGAATAAATATATACAAAGGATAGTGCTTTAATAATATGACTCTACAGGATAAGGGTTGATGTTTTCCATTGAATACATCTATGTTTTTTAATTATTTTCAACATGTTAATACTGGTTAATAGAGGTATATATCAATATGTACCAATAATAATATATCAGTTTTGTGCACCAGGATTTTTTTTACACATTGTCAGTAACAATAACAAGTCAAAACTATTTTGGCACATATTTTGTCTGCACAAAAATGATATATTGTTATTGGTATATTATTGATATGAATTCATAAATTATTGATATATACAAGTTTGTATGTTTGCATCAATTGTAAAAAATGCTTACAGTACATCTTTTGAATTACTGGTGCAATAAAAGGATAGTTTCATTGTGACCTTTGAAATTCAGTTGCTGCTTTGGGAAGAAAATGCTGGAAATAATAAGATTTTAGTGTGGTTTTTAAAGTTGACCAGAACTGCTCATCATAAGTAATACGCTCAATGCTCATCCCCTTACAAGTATAAACAACAAAATCACACCATCTAGTATCGGTAATACCTAGCTGCCCCTGAACTTGCTTATAATACATGTGATTGCGTTTAAGTTTTGGTTTACCATTTAACTCTTCCAAGAAAAAGTTACCATCTGAACATGCTTCCAATGGTGTTACCATAAATTTAGTCTGAGGGCACTTAATCTCCACAAGACCAAAATGTTGAGTACAACCCTTGTCAATTACCTTACCATCGGGTGAAGCCCCTAAGTATGACTCCTCTATGCTAACTACTAAACCTGACTTGTAAACAATAATGTTTTTTTTATAGTGTGCATGGACTTCTGATATTCTCTAAGTGCAACAGACTCATGCTTGTTACCGTGTGCAGTATACCTAGAAGTAAAAGGTTTTGGATTTAGTAGGTTGTTCACAAGAGTTTCGTGATTTCTTTTTCGACTGCAAATTAGGCCAAAATTGGAGGCTGTGAATCTGAATTTCCTTTCACTTTTCCAGTCTTCACAATCACCCTGTGCTTGTGTTTTCCATTCAATTTCAGAAACTTTATCTGAATCTACTTGCAGGCTATTCAGCAGGTCAATCTCTTGTTTACTTAGCCCAGGAGGAATTGCAAATTCACCTGCTGGTTCATTAATTGGAAATCTAGGGAATACAAGGAGAGGTGTACTGAAGTTAGAATCCTGCCTTTGAACAGAATCTATGTCTAAAAAAAACATTGAAATTGTCCTCAGTGAAAGAGAGTTGGTAACTTGCAAATGAACCACTGGGACTGTTTCCAAATTTTGTTTCAACATATTGAGTATTTAGAGTACAACTTGGATTCAGCATTTGAACAAGAGCCATTTTTGGATTAATTTTCTGTAGCTGTTCTCTCAGTTTTTGGTCATTTGCTTGTGAGGATTTAGGATTATTTCTAGCTTCATATAGAAGACACTTTACTCCTGGCTCCTTTGAAGAATTGGAAGTATCTTCCAAATTGGTTTTAAAGACCATGATATCCATCACTGCTTTGGGAGAAATACAATCTTCCCTGCCCTTGCGGTGCCACTGTTGTAATTTTGAAGTACAGGTTTGTTTAGGATTCATATCGTCTTCAGCGTCAAGTTCATTCACACTCTTGCACTCATACAAACTGAACTTGCATATTTTCAACATTAATGCCAAAATATGATTGCAGAAACCAACATTTCCAGCAACACAAGTACAGTTGGCGTGAATTACTTCTCCACTCAAAAGACAGAGCTTGATTTTTAAGTGGTGGGGTGGATCGTTTTTTCTGAAACTGTGATGACACAGAGCCTTGAAGTAGAAGAACTTTTGATCACTTGAAGCAAGAATTTCTTTTAGATATTCGTCATTTAGGAATGTTGTAGCTTTCCTGATACAAGTTGGAACAGTGTGAGTCGTTGTGTTAGGGTCTATGTTTTTACCAGATCTTGATATATGTGTGTTCATTTCAGCTCGTGTAAAGAAGGGCATTCGTTTGAGGTCTGATGTCCAGCCATCTGCAGGATATGCTGAATTGACAGTCGAGTGAGAGTCTGGTTCTTGATCTCGAGCCTCCCTTTCTTTCCTTTCTCTTTGTGTATATCTTGTCGCGATCGGGATCGACAATGTTACCAGCACGGCCAGAATTTATGTACTCCTCGACCCTAAGAATCAAATTGATGATATCTATTCAGCGAAAATCTAAATCTGATAGAGTATATTCGTATAATGCAAAGCGAAAACATTCACAGTATAATTTGCAGTATACGCGAACTCAGAATCCACTAGCACCTGGCTTACGATGTGCAACAGATTTTAAATTAAAATAGTTCCTTTTTTCCCTTCTGTCAGCTCAAGATGAAGTGTTTAGGCGTGAATATTGTATTTGTTGATAAGCGACTTTGAAAGAGACTCAAAATAATACAAATTGCGGCACCACTGAAAGTATAAAGACGAGACGGTTCAGCTGGATGCGCGTCATTTTCGCGAAATCTTGGACTTACCTTTTAACTAATTGTGCCTTTGTTTTAAGGCCTTTTAGCGAATCCCCACGACATTTTAACCAGAATCGAAGTTCTTCTGCTTTTAATGACGACGGTGCTCTTCCAGCGAGAGAAGATCCCGGTATATCAGCTTCTGTTAGAGACATGTTCGACACGAAAACTTCAAAACAATGTGAGGGAAAAGCCACACTGTATTTGACAGACGACTGACTAGCCTCGTTTTCGATATCTCGGCCCAGGCCACCCGTGTCCTTCCGCCATGTTCGGAATCGGTGTATGTGTCATATCTTTATACCAACGTTCGTATATTACTTATGTTTTGCAAAGGAAATACAAATTTGCCAGTGCAGATACCTTAACTTATTCTTTTAAACTGAAATTAGTATATTTACTTATATAAGACACGGCCCGCCTAGAGTAGCTTTAAGCTACCTGCGGACCAGTCAGATTGTAAATTACACTATTAGAATAGAAAAATAAAATGTGTGTGTAAAACAAATGTGTGTGTAATTATTAACTTTCCAGATCTGAAGCTGACTCTTTTCCCATCGTTGTAAGCTTCAGAAGTTAATGGAAGTGCTCTTTTCTTTAGCTCAAGGTTACCTTGATTCCTTAGCCTTTTGCTTTGCCAAGCGTATCTTGACAGAAGGGGCGACTGTAGCACTTGAAAATTATATGCCGGGGCCGATGATCATGGTTATCTCTGCCGGTTCGATGAGCATTTTCAACTTGACCTTGGTAATCTTCTTGAGTATAACCCAATTGGTCAAATGCATCAGACCAAAGCAAAGCAATCTTCCTTCTCCTGCTCGGGGATACCGCCTATTCTCAAATTATAACTACGTGAGTATCTTTCTTGGAGGTGTAGTTTCTCGTTTAATCTATTTGTTGTAGTTGAAATTGACCATTCAGT
Source organism: Actinernus sp. WN-2022 (assembly GCA_030867875.1). Classification (NCBI taxonomy): domain Eukaryota; kingdom Metazoa; phylum Cnidaria; class Anthozoa; order Actiniaria; family Actinernidae; genus Actinernus; species Actinernus sp. WN-2022. The sequence continues at coordinate 9,862,674 of JAOWCC010001679.1, read as the reverse complement.
TCAAATTGACCACGGGTCAAAATAAACTAGTTCAAATTGACCACGGGTCAAAATAAAATAGTTCAAATTGACCATGATCAAATCAAACTAGTTCAAATTGACCATCGGTCAAAACAAACTAGTTTAATTTGACTCAAACAAAAACAAAATTTATAACTAGTTTATTTTGGATATCAATCATTTTTAAAAAATAAGTAAAAAGTTGTTTTTCCACTTCTCAGTTTCTCTCTATCCACTTCTCTCTATCTCTAATTCTCTCTACAGATTTTACTCTAGTCTAGTTCCGGACTATCTACCTCATTACTGCGCTTTTCATTATTACGCGGACTCTACAGTTCAAAATCCAACCGCCAATCGGCGTTTTGGCTTCTGTCACTCAAACTTACGAACACCGACCGAATGAAAGTCGACTGATCGGCCGAGCGTGTGCTTAGGTGCGCGCCGAATATTCGAACGTATGTTTCAGCATGACTCGAGAATATGGCTCGGCGTTCCGCTGGAGAATTGTATTTATGAAGTTTATACATCATATGTCTCCACAAGACATAGCAAATATTTTGTGTGTCGGAAGGACTTTTGTCCATAAAGTATTGAAACTATACCAAGAGACGAAAGGGATCGATGACAACGCCAAAGGACGACGAGGGAAACCCCGAAGTATGGATGGTATGAAAACAAACATTTTCATTGCTTCCAATCTCTTCGTTTACAGGTTGAGAGTGAGGTTGTATTTGTAACGATCATTTCTTTCTTTCTTATTGACAGGGAGAGATATCCTGCTCATTCGCAGGTTGCTGGAAGATTATCCGGAGCTGTACTTGGATGAGCTACGTGAATGGATAGAGTTTCAAACGGGGAGAGTCTTTTCACTTGCCACACTCAGCAGATACTTGCACAAAATTGGTCTTTCGATAAAAAAGGTAGACTCTAAAAGATTTCAGTACTATTTTTATCTAATTTATTGTGGTTCACTTTATGCAAATATTCTTCCTAAATTCAGCTTCAGGTGATAGCAAAGCAACGCGACGAAAGAAGACGAGCACAGTTCCGCCGCTTCATAGCTCCATTTGATCGTGAACAGTTATTGTTCTTAGATGAATCCTCAAAGGATGAGATAACTTTCCAGGTATTTTTTACTCTTTCGAAAACCACTACTCCACTAGCTGACAGTCAGGTCCTTTCATCTTGTTTTGGCAGTAATTTACTCATTTTCTCTCAATTCACAATGGACAAGCTTTATTATATGTATATCAATTTGTATACAACTGTCCATAACTGTTTACAAAATCGTTGTCTTTTTACAAAAATAATAGTAAATACTACAAAAGATTTGAATAGAGAAACAATGGGCTTGAGTTCAGCTTGAGTGCATTTCTTTTGTTTCTCTATTACATGATTGTAATTCTTTTTGCATTTTGTAAAAGGACAATGTTTCTGCAAACAGGTGTATGATATTATCTAACTATAATATATTTATATAATGTATATCATTGTTTTTCTTCAGCGCAAGTACGCCCAAAGTTTAAAAGGAACACGAATGTCACGGAAAGGGAACTTTACACGAGGGACAATATACAGTGTCTTGGCTGCCATTGCAACAGATGGAGTAAAGGCTTCCCATGCCATTGTAGGAGCCTTTAACAGAACACTGTTTGAATTTGCATTTGAACAGTTTGTGCTGCCACATGTGGGATCCTATGCTCAGAAGGAAAGATTCTCTGTGGTGATCATGGACAATTGCAATATCCACCATTCAGACAGGATATATCAACTGATCAGACAGAAAGGAGGAATAGCTGTATTCTTGCCGTAAGTCTCAACCTAACAATCTGGTATATTGAACGAGTGATTATTATGATAACATTTCAGGGGAGTATAGCTACAATTTCAAGCTGTGTGCACCAGCCAGTTGTAAGAACTGATTTTTTTTCTCTCCAAGAGCAATCAGGGAAGAGGTCAAAACAATGGTACTTTTACGGGACCCAATTTTGAGGGAAATTAAAGGGGTTGTACCCAGAACCCACCACCTATTTTGACAAAATCTAGATTTTTGACCACAAATATCTTCTTGAATAAAAATTATTACTTATTGAAGAAGTAACTATATTTCTAGTTGCTACTGGCAGAGGAGAATGTGTGTGTGTGTGTGTTAAAATCAGGTATCCCTATTTTACAAAGCGAGAAAATCACCTTCGAAAAAAAGAGGTAGGGGGTATTACGCGCCACCCACCACCTCCCCTGACAAAATTGGGTCCAATTCGAAATCCATGTTTTTGACCTCTTCCCTAATTGCTTCAAAGGTAGTATACTCCCTCACCAGGTGCCTGTGAGATTCCTCATCTCAGGAGAAAGATAAAGTGTCTGCTCCAATATTTTATATAACTCATTCCAGGCTAGCATTTCCAGGCTAATACCAAGCTTCAATGTTTTATAATCAGACCATACTCTCCTGATATGAATCCAATTGAATTGTGCTTTGCTGTAACAAAGGCCTGGATAAAGAGATATCCAGATGTCTGCGAGAGATATCCCCAAAGGTGCTTTGAAATTGCACTCCAACAGGTAATACGTAATTTATGTACATCATATATGTAGATTATAAACACACAAAAAAAATTATTGTTCAGGGTTCATAACTCATGACTAGAGTCTGGCTTAATAATGATTGCATGTGAAACAGACAAACAAGGATCACCAATTACCTAAAACTAGTAAATGTTTCTTGCAAAGTTTGTCTGGTGAGTTGGCATTGTGTGATCTGTATCAGGTGTGATGTTATCATGCACTCAACCCCACCCCACCCCCACCCCCCAAATGATAACAACAAATAAACAAACATGCAGTCAAACATGCATAAACAACCTTAACGTTTGTGTTTTTATGTTTTCTAACAGGTGACACCTGACAGCTGTTCCCATTTCTTCTCATCTTGTGGCTACATGTAATGAACATTCTGTAACTTACATGAGATTTGGCAAAGGTATCTATAAGACTGATAATATATTAACAGATAACAGGGATATACAATGTAGACCCATTGCATAAATGCACAAATCATATACAGATAATAATAATATTGGTTTAATGATAACTTGTCTGACTACATATACATGGCAGCTCTACATTCATCATAACTATGCATCATAACAGATGAATGCTAAGCCTATCTTTATGTGTGAAAATAAAAGATGGCTAAATGAGCTTATTGTTTTCACACATACAAGAGGCCTAGCATGACATGTATCTGCATATAATTTATGTATTATGCAAAGGGTCTATAAATGTCAATGTGCCAGATTTTCCATGAGAAAGCTATGACTTCAAGCCAGGTTTAAGAAGTAAACAAAGGTTTTCTTTACTTCCTAAATTCGAAAGTTTTCTAAAAGTAACATGACTTGCAGGAGAAACTATCCGTGCAAAAACATTCAACAGTACAACCCAGCATACCACTTGTATGACTTGACAATAACCACAACATTCCTCTTAAATATTTGTAACTGATTACATTTTGAGAAATTCCTCAATACCTCTCACTAAGAGGTACTTATCCGATGAGCTTAATCCCATTGTATCCAGCATTACTTCCCCTAACTGAGGGTGTATTAGAGCCAAAAGTAGGGGGCCATCCATGTTATTGACTTCAAATACACTGTTCAAATGCCCCAGCCCTAAAGAGGTCAGGAAATTACAACACTCTTGTAATGTAAAACGCTTGAGGTCATTTCCTTTCAACTTCTCTTGGTCTGCAACTGATGGTGAGATCTCATATCCACAGGCTGATGATGGTCCAGCTAACTGTACTCCTGATAGTGAAGAAGGAAGACAGCTGGCTCCACTAATGGGGCTTAGCAGAGGGCTACCTGGAAATTTCTTCAAAGTAAAACACAACATTAAATTTAGAAGTCTTGACAATCAACTGAAAAATGTGTAAAATCTCTCCAGGAAAAATAAACTCATTGCAGTAACCATAGTTAATAGAGTGGAATGGTTATGAAACCCGGCAAACTTCAAAGGGACTAACAAAGGCGCTGCGATTTATGTTGGAAGGGGGCAAGACAAAAGATTGTGCAGGGTCATAGTTCATTAGCGTCCCCTGAACGACTGAACTCACACGTTTCTATTGGCTGATTGATTAACACATTGGAATTTCTATTGTGTTTTGTGCAGGGTCACGGTTGAAAAAAGCTAACAAAGACATATAACAAAGAAGGTCGCTGGGTTTCCTAACCGTTCCACTCTATTAACTATGCAGTAACTGAGAAATATGTAGCATTATCCCAGGCTAGGCTGCAGTATTTATGAAGTTCACTATTACAGTAATTAAAGTGAGTTGTGTATTGTACATGTAAATACAATAAGATTGACGAGACCACAGATGGACCACTCATATAACAGCTACACAAATAAATATATGTGTAAGTTGTTGTCTTTATGATTCAAATCAAAATGTGAATTGTGATATTGAATACCTTACCTGGTTTTGGGCAGCTGCCATGTTGGATGCCATCATAGTCATCAGTGTCTGATTCTGAATTAGGAGCATCTCCATTAGACGAGGCTGTTGTCCAAAATTATCTGAGCTGGTTGGTGCTGGAGAGCTTCTCTTGCTTTTAGGGGGAGTGATGATTTGATCTAAATGCTGGTCCCATACAGGCTCTTCTCCAGCTCCTGCCAGTTCACCATTGGCAATCATGTCCGTCCACAGTTTCAGATGTTTGACTCCATACCTCCAGAGTATTCCCTTCTTTTCAAGATCCCGCACCAGAATCAAGTGTAGCTCATTCCACAGTTCATTGTCACTGGATGTACTTCTCATATCAAGTTTTCTTCTTGTTTTTGAAGTCATTCCACTAGAAGCTGTTGACATAACAAATCAATAATGTTATCAGGTTATTTACTGAGCTCTCTAAGGGTTCTTGATTATTTTAATGGATTTATACATCTATCTGACATTGATGCATAAAAGGGCTAGCTGAGCATTATGAGCTTTTTGGCTTTCATACAGTCAACATTTTCTAGCTTCTCTAGCTGAGAAATTTGTTTCTATTCAAAACCTAGATAAACAAAGGACCTTTTGTTGATGCCTCAACAACATTGTGCCCATAGTTTGTTGTTAAATGCAGGTTTCTCAAGTTTAGGTTTACAATTTCAAGTAGGAAAACAAATGGACATGATAACCTCTCAGAGAATCAACAAGTAGCCTGTATTTTGGTGTTGTTAGAAGTCCTGTAATTCAAGGACAATATATGCCCTGCTAACAGATTACACTGTACATGTATGTCAAAATTAGCCAGAAAACTGATACTGCTATAAGTGTGAGGTTGACAATTTATCTATCCTAAAATCAAGCCTGCAATATGTCACTCCATTACCATACAAAAAGCAACACCAGTCATTTAATATAATGCCAATTAATATTGTTTTTGTTGTGTTTGTTTGTTGTTTCAAATAAAAAAAAGGATACATTTGCAGGCTCAAATATTATTTATTTAATTGAAATTGTAAGTACCAGTAGATGACTTGTCAACTTCCACTGCTGTACATGCAATACGGATAGAGTTGCTTCCCCCATATTCCTTTTTTCCAACATCAAAGTCAAGGTTGGTCTTCATTGACACTGGTTGTTTAGTTCCTTTTCTAAGCCAGTAGATACCATTCTCTGGCTTGTATATATATTCAGAAGAGTTCTCAGTTGCTATATGCTGGATTAGCTCATCAAGGCTGTCATGCCTGTCAAAGTCTGTTATGACTTCAGCAGTATTCCCAACTTTGCCATCTACAAATTTATGCAAGTAAACTGCATAAGAATGTTTGGCAAGTCTGGGTGATCTTCTGGGTGTAACACTGTCAGATGTGCCTGAAACATAAGAAAAGTCATTCAATTTGATGTTGACTTTGTTCATTAGGTAAAGTCTAGTAATTTGGCAATTTCTTGGTGTTGTGTTGCAGTAATGTCTCCATCAATTCCAAGCCCACCCATCCCCCCATCCCCCCCCCCCCCCCCCCCCCCGGGCTAGATGGGGCATTTGACAACCTATCTGTCCCTGGGGTGGGGCATTTGTTTTGCGTCAGCCCGGGCCAGGGGAATTTGTGAAATAAATATCCCACCCCTCCCCCGTGTTTGATTTTGTTTTGCTCAACTGATCAACATGTGCTTGAGTTCATCGATCAACATGGCAGCGGAAAAGTCATCTGTGAACATGATGTTATGAATTTCCCAGTTTCGGGGTGAAGTGTGCAGTTTGTTGGGAACTGGCTAGTGAATTTGGGGGCACTTATGAAAGTGTCTGAAGGTGAGTACTGCATTACTTTAATAAAGAAAAGCGGTGAAATGTGGCTTTGAAACGGCGAAGAAATTTGGCGTGTTCGCTATACTTTGCTTTGATTGAAGTTTATTGTTGTAGTCTTGTGTTTATTGTCTAACGAAATCTGCAAGAAATACCCAGTGATTTGGGGTATTGTTATTGGCTACTGGAGTACTGGCAGGTGTGGCATACACTAAAAGTTATTCGTCCATCACTTTTCCTAATAGCAATAAGCTTACATAGCATAGGAAACGGATAAATAGTAACTCCCAAAACCCTTTATAACTCACACTTCTCACAATTTTTACTATTGTATTTTTACTATTGTAAAGCACCATTGGTCTATAAGGAAATGGCGCTATATAAATTTTGATGATGATTATTATTTATCAAGAAATTGAGCCATGTTCTACTTCCCCACAGGAGTTTCGAGTTATCAGGCTTTCATTGTAGCCACAATATTCGTTTTCTACTTACAGTGACTTGGTTGCTCTTGTGCATCCACTGCGAGGTACATTGTGCATGATCTTTTTCTTTTTCCACTTGGATATGTCATCGGGTATTGCTTTAGTTAAGGCTGAAATATCTCCGTCACTGTGCATTTCCACTACTTTTTTCCCACTTGCACGTTTATAGTATAGCTGCTTGATAACTAAAGGATTCAAGCCTTTTCGTTGGCGATTGATATAATCTGTCACGCAGAGCTTCAGAGTGTCGAAAGTCCACCGCCTTGGTAATACGAATGGTGTGGATTCTGCACCAATCACTTTACCACTCTCCTTATTTACATTAGTGAACAAGGATACTTCTCGCTGAAATATAAACAAATATAAAAAGTGGTTCGAAGCTTCAGGAGAACGTGAATAACTGAGATCAGTCAAAATTTCAATACTTCATGTATGCATGCTGCACTTGCTAAAAGATCGGCCACTGGGACGTCGTTTTGTGGAGTGTTTTTCATTCTTCAACTCTAAAAATCCTGTTTAATTTACTCAGTTTACTAACCTCATCGTCCACTTCGTCGACAATTTGTGTTTCCTCTAAATCTGGTAACTGTATTTCTATTTCCTCGAAGCAGTTTTGTGAATTCTCTAGTTCGTCCGCCATGATGTTGGAGCGCTGGGCGTCACGTAAAAAAGTCTGCACGTGTTATGGGCGGTCTCGGAAAGTGTTCGGTCGGTGTTCGTAAGTTTGAGTGACAGAAGGCAAAACGCCGATTGGCGGTTGGATTTTGAACTGTAGAGTCCGCGTAATAATGAAAAGCGCAGTAATATACTGCACTTACCAGTCTCTCTTCCAAGTAGCATTTCACGCATGCGCATTGTCCCTAAAAGGGCACTACATTTCTTCGAGCTATAATCGACGTTTCCAATATTATGGCTAAAAACAACACACAAAGCGTTTGTGGAGACAGTGAAGTGTTTTATTCAAAGCTACAGGAACTCAAAGAAAACGAAAGTGAGCCGAACATCGTTATTTATTGACAATCAATTCTACGATGAAACGAACAACTGGCTCAAGGCAACTCAAGAGGAACAAAAGCAAATGTGACCAAAAGGAATATCAAAAGAAATAAGGACTCTCAGAGCAGACGACAAAGCTGTAAATGCTGATAATAAGATAGTACTTCCAATGCGAGAAATCTATGAAAAGCTTTGCCAAGCACACTGAGATATAGCGCATAGGTGAAGAGACAAATTGTCAAAATATATTCGTGAGAACTATACAGGCTTGTCACAAGATGTTATAACTTTATTTGTTTCTTTATGCAAATTGCATCAACAGCAAAAAAGTGTAACACAACATTGCAAGAGAGCCATTACGAATCCCATTTCCTTGCACACACGTAGAGATTGATTTGATGGATTTCAGGAAGATAACTTGCCAATGTGAGTCAAACCATACCTGGTTCTCCACATAGTGGATCATTTCAGCAAGTTTTCTCGGCTTGTTCCGTTAAAGTCTAAGCAAGGAAAGTAAGTAGCTGAAGAACTCCATAAGGTTTTTTGGATTTGTGGATTTCCGAAAGTACTCCATTGCGATAATGGCAAAGTATTCAAAAATCAACACATGACTGAACTTTGTGTCCAACATCACATCAAACAAGTACATGGGCCCCTCGAAATCCCAGTACTCAAGGTCTAGTCGAAAGGAACAATAAAACTATCAAAGAAAATATTGCCAATATTTTGAAAGAAAAACAGTATAATCCCAAACAATGGTGTGAGGTTTTAGGTGAAGCTACTTACCAAAACAATATTACTGTACGCAGAGAAATTTAAAAAATACCTTACGAAGTGGTATATGGAATTCTTCCCAATATATCCGATCATTTAGAAGTACATGAAGAGCATTCAGATACTGAGGAAACATCTAACAGCAATTTCATGGATGAATCTCCTCATCAAGAAATCCAAACAGGAAGCCGAAAAAGAAAGTGCACTCAGGAAACTGTAAATGCAAATCAATCTCATTACAATAAACGGATGAAGATGCAAAAACCCAAACTTTTAAACTTCAGTGTAGATGACTTTGTTGCAATTATAATAGACAAAGTGGATAAAGTAACACCATTACATCCCACTGTACTTATTGGGAAAATAATAGAAGTCGAAGGAAAATACACCAAAGTAGTTACAGCTTTTGGAATTATTTCTACTTATATCAGTATGACAAGACTCAACAAGTGTACAGAAACACACATTGCATTTAATTTCTCTAAAGTAATTAGCTTTTCTTCAGCCTGCAAAATGGCAGAAACCCAGTAACATAAAATAATAAAACACATTGACCTGGTCAACTAAATTAGTGACTAGCTCTAAATACCCTAAATTAGTGAGCACCTATTATTGACGGTTAGGGCGTTGTTAAATGTAGGGGTAGGGTTTGAATTAGTTCACAGGACCATTGTAGAACCACTCCAAATAATAAACAGTGCTTGGGTACTGGTATTCTGCAGTTGCCCCAATATTTGTGTTACTCTTTCAGTCTTTGAGTTTTATATTGTACTTAATGAAAAATAAAAGTCTCGCGCATGGAAATAATCGTGTAGTGGGTGTACAGTTCACTCAAATTTTCGTTCAAGTAATTATACAGACAATTGCGAAAATCCGTTATATCCAGCTTGCCGGTGAAGTCGTTTTACTATATATGCTTGTATCGGTTTTTATTGGGCATGAGAAATGGCACAAATTATGCAATAAGACTGATACTGATACTGACGGTGACTGAGTTGATGATTTTTTATATGTTTACATGTACATATTTTAGTGTAGTACCTGCCTGAGACTGATTTCATTCACGGCCATTTTTGGCACTTTTATCTTGTTCTGCTGCGCTATATAATTTTGTAGATCTGATGACAGGATAACATTTTGAAAAAGACTCCTTTGGCTTTGTGCACAACTTCTTTGCTGTCAGATTCCGTAGCTGGTCACATTTTCTTTCATCACTTTTTACAGATATCGCTTCACTCTTCCATAGAAGGTGAAATCTTATTATCTGGCACTCTTTTAGTTTGATTAAAACTCTATAAAAGTCTGTTTGGTTCACAGTTTCCAGCTTCGAATCAACAACTCAATAAGGAAACAGTGCCGTACATGTAGTTTGTGCTACTCGTACGAAATCTACTCTAGATGACTCAGTAAGCTAATTAACAAATGTGTGTTGTTATTTCAGTGGGCCGTCTAAGGCATCACAGCAGGATTTCCAAGTCTGACTTTGTTAGTAGTGCGCATGCGCAAGAAGAAAGTGGTTGTGAAGCATTACAAGAATGGATTCAGCCTTGCCTCCGCCATCTACACTGGAGTGCCACATCAACTGTCTGAGGAACAGGACGGATCATTTGGGCTAAGTTCAACTCATTTATAAGCCACATTGTCAACAAACACGACAACCTTGCTGATCCTCTATTCAATAAGTGTGCACATGGGAGTGACATTAAATCCAGAAAGTGGCTTCATCCAGGTAAAAGTTTAATTAACACTCTTTGACATCACCACAAGTGTGGCATCACCATATGTTGGCAAATATTACATGAAACTATTTTTTTACATTTACCTATTTATCTCTGTTTCACTTACAGAGTCCATGGTGTATGAGAAAGTCGAGAAAGCACTGACCAATAGTAGGCTTGTTGCTGGAATCAAGCAGGCATCACCCCTGTCCCAAACAAGTTGTCTTGAGGGATTTCATTCCCTGCTTAATCATTTTTGGACAAAAATGATTGCCTTCTCCTTTTCAGGAATGTTTTGCAGGTTTGTTTTATGTACAAAATACTGTAGCTAGTAACATGATGAATGGTCATCATACACATCAGAGCCCTGTTGTTTGAAGCAAGGGTAACTTTATTCCTAGGATAGCACCAAATCTGTAATTGTAATCTGTACAGTTCAGCTTTGGGTGTAATGAATATAACCCCATGGTATAGCTTACCCTTGCTTCGAACAACTGGGCCCTGTTTATTGGTGGCTGCCATCTAATTTGCATAAAACAAGTAATCTAATCCATCTAATTTGCATAATATAATTGCAAGTACATTATTTTATTTCATAGTTTATAGTATCACAAGCTCTTATTACTATTGAAAATAATGATTATTATTGGTTATGCATTTCCTAGGCATATTCTAGCTATCATCCACTTTAATTACAATCTTGTGAGGGAAGTGAAAAAGAAAGACGATGGATCCAACCAAGTGAGGTTCATATACCCAAAGGTCAAGAATGGGGAAGCATCTGTGAGAGATGTGAGGATAAATCTAACTTTGGTAAGACATTATGAAGAATCTATGGGTGCATTTGATTGACCATATTCCAGACTGAAAATAGAGGGAATTGGCCATTTTGGAGTTGAAAAGGCGACTGGGACCGAGTCACTGTCAAAAAGTGGTCATTCTGTGTATTCTTGTTAGGGGGAAAAAATCAGTTGAATGCACCCAAATATTATACAAAATAGAGAAGCAGCTACTTTTTAGATAGTAGGGCCTGGCAGCATTAAAGAAGGCCAGCCATGGATGGGTTCACAATAATTTATCTTCAATATTTTCTGTTTGTCTGTACCTACATAGTTTATTTTATCTGCATAGTAAATTGTGTTATTCAAACAAATATTTTTTTAAGTATCTTTTTTGCATGGTGTTTTCTTTATATTCCTTTTTAATAGATTATGTCGAAGAGATATTTACATGTAACACATTCCTTGAAGCTAGCAAACAAGAAAATGCATTGATGGATGCTGCTAAAGAGCTGATAGAAATGTCACCCCCTCCGATGAACACGATGCTTCAAAAAGAAACCAATGAGATGGCTTTACGAAAACAGCGGAAAAGACAAAGCATGACAGTTGAAAATGTCCCACCAACACTATCTTGTAAGTAGCTTGATAAAATAATAAATAATAAATAATAAGACTGACATGAATAATAAAGTTCTCATGGCTGTTAGCTTACAAGTGTACATGCAGGGTTGTCAGTAGAAATTCAAACTGTTTCACAGCCGGTTGTAGCGTAGGTTAAAATGTCAAATGGAAAAGTTGGGAAAAACAAACAACTACTTTTAACCTGACAGCCAGCAGAATTTGCTCATGTATAATGCACATCAATTTTTTTTATTAGTAACAGTAAAATGGTCTAAACAAAGAATTGCACTATTTACAGTGACTTCACCCTCACACTTATTTTATATTGCTGATTGACAGTGTCGGAGGTGCTTGCGCAAGAGGCCAATACAAGTAAGAGACGCTCATGCAAAAGAAAGAAGGCTCCCCCTCATTGTTCACAATGCAAGAAACCAATGAAAGGGCACAGTAAAGTCAGAGATTGTCCCAAAAACAAAGAGAATCGGGAGCCATGATCTTGCAGCAACAAATAATTTGACCTGATGGCTGGCAACCATGGTTACACATTTCAACTTCCTTATGTGTTTCTGGGGATTCGTTTCTGGTAATACATATCAGTTTCAATTATTGTCCTCATATCCAGTGAAGTTGTTATCTCCAGAGAGCTCTTTCCTTATAATATTATACGCACAAGCAGGCAATGAAATTCTCTTTTGACCCAGGTATCCATGAACCAGCTGGGTAAATTCACAATATTCTGTGGCACGAAGGAACCTGGATTTAGAGGGAACCATAGGATGTTTTATAGTTCAATATTATTAATGAAGTTATATAATGATGCTTTTCTTGGCCTTCTCCCTGTCTGTTTTTGTTGTGCTAAACAGGGAAAAGACCAGGCAAGAAAAGATGCGAAACCTCTGTCTGAATTATCATGAGGTATAATTTAATAATCGAAAACCTCACTTACTGATCTTCTGAGCCAGTTTGTCGATATTTGCTTCCATCCATAGTTTTGTATTTGGCCGCTGATGAGTGCAAGGACCAGCGATTTAGGCATACAGCATTAAATCCTGGATACAGATTTATACAAATGGGTGGCGTTTCGACTTCTTGGATCACTAGCTCACTTTCTAAGGATTCTTTACATCGCTCTCGTTCATGGCAACACTGACACTCTTGAGCATTTTGTAGACGATGTACTCGACAATTGCCACATCGGTACCTGTTGAGGTTGGATTGGAGTACGACTTTTAGGTAGTTTATAGGGATCCAGTTTAGTGGAAACTAGCAAATAAGAAAATGGAACTTCCAACTCTGCCAAACCCAAACAATGTCAAGGACATGAAAACAAGCTACTAAGAGCATTTGTTTGATATGGTATCTTTTTAAAGTATTCATCGATTGTGAAGTCTTCTGAAGCTCGCTACTTGTCAAAATTAAGGCAAAGTCGCAAACGCACGCACGTAAACAACTATAAATTTATATCGTAAAACATACCACATGCCAATTTCTACGACTCCATCAAGTCGATTTTGTAATCCTCTCTAAAAATAGATTGTCGTACTAACGTTCGGGTTGCCGAAGCTGTACGGCTTTATTCCGTCTGTATATTGAATAATATTTTATATGTGTTACGTGTTGTCCGAAACACGCAGTCAGAAGCCTGGGAGGGACTGGGGAGGAGGGTAAGGCAGGCATCAGTGAGGAACGCCTGTTGTTTTTCTCCAGTATCTGGTGAATCTGGTGAATTCACAACAATTTTGGCCATGTGTGTGAAGATTTAATATGTCACTAAGATAGTTAATACGTCATCAGAGTGGGAAATTTGAGTTTCAAGTAAGATGCTTTCTATAATCATGCCATTTGCCGCCGAAACACGATGGAGGGAGCTGCTCCATCACAATCTCGAAAGCGAAAAGCTGGTCAGTTGATCGAGTTGTTGGTCCTTCTCTCGATCCTCAGAAGAACTGGTATGCCCTTTCAAAGGAGTTATGGCGAGTTAATCCAAGAGACTTCACCAAGAATTGTATTTTTCTTCGCTTTCCAATGTTTCGAAGTGGGAACTACATGTATGTGTTTGGCGTGATGGGTTATCAGCATCATCAGCATACCTACACATCAAACATATAATATCACTATTAGTTCCAGCAGTTAACTGATATAGATACTCCGAATATAACAAAACTAAATCTGCTACCTCCTTTGAATAGTAACAACCCATTGGTACACCTTTACACTGCCTATAAATACATTCCCCTATGTAAAAATAGTTATTACTGTTACATAAACTATATAATTCTAGTAAAAAAGAAATATGACTCCTTTCATGACCTAGTAAACTATACAAACCCTCTAGTACACTCTTAACATCTACATCTAAAATATTGGTAAATAAATCCTTAAAATCATATGTAACTAATGAGTATTCCTTACTTTCATTTAACTCATAATCTCCAATTCTGTGTAAAAAATCTACAGTACTATTTAATACTCCAACCTCCATTCCTAAATCTCTCATAAATTTCTTTAACTTAGAACTAAGTAATACTAACTCAGTCTGCAAAAATTTAGATAACTCAACAGTACACCATCCATAACCAGTTATAATAGGTCTACCGGTTAAATTCTTCTCATTTTGTGGCATAGGCTTCTCTTTCAACTTATGTACTTTTGGCATTAAATTCATACTTGACAACACATAACCGGCCTTTGGTGTTGATAATAATACCTTACGTAAATCAACATCATGAACCTTATATTTATCTAAAATAACAATTAATGCTAATTTGTAATCACTTATTATTTCTGTTACAACATTCAATGCTCTGAGACATCCAACATACTCATAAAAATCAGTATCTACTTGTCGCTTATACTCTTGTCTATACCACTCCAAAGTATTCACTGTCCATCCTAAACCTTTGTCAGCCTCCCTTACCACTAACCCTTTTATATTACTTAACTGTTTAATTGCCTTGTTCACAATGTTTATCCTATCCTCAGGATCATAAACCTCACGTTTAGCACATACATTATAATTCTTATCTAAAGCGTCTAAAACCTTAAATACAAAACCCTTATCCATAGATGGTATATCAGGATGCCGTAACAATCGCATTACATCTTTACGCTTATCACCCTTAGCGACTGTATCTAATTTTATCTTAGTTTTCCTCCTACGTCGTCTTAACTTAGCATAAACATTGAGTCTCCTAGACCTATTAGCATAATTCCTACCTAATGGACACCTTAAGAAATTCCAATAACATATCCTCACTTATTAATTTCAAATACTCACTCATATTCCCAACCACCGATATTACACTAGGAACATAGCCAGGATTCTGATTTACTACCTCTGACTCTACCTTACAGAACTCCTTATTAGTAAAATTATGGAAACAATCTTCCTTAGGTTTCTTCTCTTTGTCAATCTCTTGCTGTAATCGACACCCCCTTATCTCTCCAATCCTGTTAAAATAATCGTTAGTTCGTAACTGCTCTCTTTCTTGTAGTAAATTCCTGTAGACTCTTATTGTGTCCTTTAACTCACTTAGCTCAATGTTTGGTCTTCCTTTTACTCTCTTTCTTCGTCTATTATTTTGCACATCTTCAATTACTCTTTCAAAGTAACTGTTACGTCTTTTCATAATGTCACATATTTCATCCTCCAATTGCTTTCTCTTCTTCTCCAAATTTACAATCTCATCGTTCCTCTTCATATCATATCTATAGATTTGGCCTCCAACTTTAGGCTCCCATTCTTGAGCTTCTACTTCTTCATCACACCCCTCCTCTACATGTAAATGCTCTTTTAACTCTTTGTTTTGTTCAGACTGCTCCTCGTTGAATATAAATGAATTGCTTTCTTCTAACTATAACTCATAGAGAGACACGCAAACATCACTAACTTCCAGCATCATTTTGTCAATAGCTCCTAACTCTGTTTTCAACACATTTCCTCCTCTATGCCATCTTTTAAGTTTTCCTCTCCAGTTACATATCGCTTTATATACATTCATTTTGTCCTTATTAAAATCGTTACCTTTTTGACTTTATAGAAGTTATGATCAGTTTTTTTCAATCTATAAAATAACGTTGTTTTAAATTTAAACACTACTTCAATTTTAACCGTAACACTACGTCAATTTTTAAACCATAAAAACAACGCTAAGTTTTCATTCAAAGAATAACATATATATTGCTCGCTCTATATAATCGTGATCACTTGCCAGCTATAACGGTTAATTTCATAGTCGCCATTTTTAGCTTTGATAGGCAACAACAACAGATCAGACATCTGCTTACGGTAAGAAAACAATTCTAAACTTAAACTATCTCATAACAATATGATCTAATTACTATTTCCTATTAAGACAAATACCTAACTATACATAATACTTGTAGACCTTTATTGTTCAACCACATCTGCTCAAGCTCAACTTCGTCTTCGAGCAACAAATTATGACAGCCAACAAGCACCTGGAAGTAAGTAAAAACAATATAGCCCGCCTACCTGCCTCCTTCGTCATCGCAGTCCTCTTTGTCCGCCTTGTTACAACTACGTTATCCACCTTGATATAACTAAATTAACCATACTGGTTCAAGTTGACAATCTAACTAAAAATACTGCTAAAATTCGGGCCTGAAAGGGTTAGCACCTTAATACCTTATAGTAATAATAACAATTATATTTTATTAATGCCACATTAATACTATAACCACAAAAATAAAATAAAATAAAATAAAATAAAATAAAAAATAAGTGTGAATTGGTGGTGCTTGCTTGCACAAGCACACTAACATGTATAATACCCTTCACTAATATAATATAAACTTAGACTCAGTTAACACCTTCACTCATCATAATAAGCCTTCTATTATTCATAAGTTAACACCTTCACTCATCATAATAATCCTTCTATTATTCATAAAAAAACTATACTTTTTAACAATTTCACTAATACTAAATAAGTTAGAAAATAAGTAAGAATTTGGTGGTGCTTGCTTGTACAAGTACATTAACACCACACATACCATTCAATCTTAAACATCATTTTATACGTTTGTCAGTTTAGAACCCCAGCTAAACTAAAATAAAATATAGCCAACATCTCCTTGTATTAAAACAGTTTTATTTAATTAACCTATCAACCTGTACAACTTTTAAATAGTCTTGCCCGCTCTACTTTAAATACAAATAATATTGCTCGCTCTAATTGTAACGGCCATTTTCCTATGACATCAGCGTTCTCATTACAAAATTAACGTATTATCCTCGCATTTATAATCGTCATCGGAATCAGCCGTTTTGTTTTGATCAACAGCTCATGTTTACGGTAAGCTAAATTCCTAATTTTCTGACTCTTAACTTATTGCTCTCCTTATTATCTCCTATTAGGTCACATAACAAACTATATATTTAACTTTTAGATCCATATTACACTAATTTACATCCAAGAGTAAAGCCCAAGACTCGAGGGAGTCAAGAGCAAAGAGTAAACATAACCAGACTACGAGCGAAAAATATGAAAAAGTAAGTAAAACATATTTTAGCATACTTAACTTTATCTCCCTTGTCAACTTAATATAACCAAGCCAAATAATCCTACCGGTTCATTCAATAAAATTCGGCGACCTAACTTACACTAGTTAAGTTTATAAACAAAATGGCTGACACATAGAATTAGCCGTGTGTATTTGCGTGTTGGGTTAGGCCTGGGCCCGAGGCAGAAACACGCGACCGTCTCAGAGCACCTCTGGGATTTAGGTCCTAACAGACTTCCTAACTCCTGAAGAAGGAGTCTGTTAATCAGAAATACACGTTTGGCAATTCAATTCTAATGCGGCCTTAATGTAAAAGTATTTTTCACATATTTTTACTCTAAATAGTTTACTCTAAATATTTTAGATAAATAAAATAAAATGCAAAAGGGGGGGGGGGGGGGAGGTAGAGTGAACATCATTTAACTAATAATGATTACAGTTATATACTAGCTTAAGACATATTTTTATACTCAATATTCAAAGAAACCATTTCCATAATATATTTTTCCCCGACATAATTTATTCACATATCATATTTTATCAAATCATATCCATGGCATAGTCACGGTAATCAATTTTCATACCACTATTTATATATTTCATAATAACCCACTCTTCAAATTATCACTCAACATTTTTAAAATAAGTATGAATTGGTGGTGCTTGCTTGCACAAGCACACTAACACAAAGGCGGTTGGGTCATACTTGCTGCCCAAGATTTCATTTTAAGGGGTCTTACTGCAGTAAATAGCATCCGGTGGAAATATTTTCACATGCAGTTTCACAGGATCTCATGGCTCAGATCATTCAATGGAGGGATGCAACAGATGAAGACTGAAACAAAAAACAAGTAAGGGCAACTTCTTTAATTGAAAACCTGAAGCCAACATACGTACAAAACGCATTTATGTGCACAAGACTGCTTCGGCCAGTGTCTACCAGGGTTATCAAATTCTTAATTTCCAATTTATGAATGAGCAAACTTGGATTATTTGTGGTAAAAGTGTATTATTTTGGCTTGAAAACTCATAGACAACATAAATGACATTGTTCATTAAAACTGACAAAAGTATTCATGCACAGAGTACATTTTCTGTTAATTATTTCATGAAATAGGGGCACTGTCAACTGAACTGAGAAAAAGGAAGAAATGTGTTCCTGCAACTGAGAAAAGGAGTGATGACCCAGAGAAAAAGCTCCCACAGGAAGTAAAAGGTCCAGTAAAAGGAACTTGATCAAAGCTTAATTTCAAGGGTTGAAGGAATAAAGGCTCTTGGCACAGGAACATTCGGGACATTGCTGCTTCGCCAAATACCGAAACACGAGTGGCCGTAAAAGAATATTTATATAATGGAGGGAAAAAGCGTGAATGATCTAGCCAAGGCAGCTAAAAAAGAAGGTAAAGTTATCCAGAAACTCTCTGATCGGAAGGGATTACCCTTTTTATTTGGAATTTGCACGCAGAAGAAACCTGTGCAAATTGTTGTTATATCACGGAGAAGGCGAACAACATCTATCCATCAAGCCGCTAGCTAAAGCCAAACCCGAGCTAAGTAAATCAACTTGGAATGTCATATTTTCTTGGACTGTTGACGCTCTCCAACAGGTTCACCTATGTGGATTTGTCCACAATGATCTAAAGGCGAATAACGTTGTCTTTGAGAAGTGTAGAGGGGAATCCGGTGAAAGTGAGGATGAGTACAATCCAGTCATCATTGACCTTGGGCGAACTGTTAAGGTAAACTTAGCCACACCAAGTACGCCAAAGCCAGCGTAGCTCCAGCAAGCGAATAAAAACTCGTACATCGCTCCTGAAATAACTAATGAACGGCGCCACCCAGCTTCAGGAGTGACATTTACTCTTTTGCAAAAATGATACTGTTTCTATCAAAGCACTGTTCGTTTCAAGTTCCATGTTGAATTGAAGTGTTTGTCACTGAAACCAGATGAGCGACCATCCTTAGCGGTCGTTAAAGGCATGCTTCGTTTAATATAATGCTTAGCTAATAACAGTGGACTCGCTATATCTACTAACTGTTTGCTATCTAGAACATCCAGACGTTTACTGAAAGTGTTTCTTGGACTTGTTTTGAATTTTTGTATAACATATTATCGCTATCTTCTCTTCACGTTTTGTAATTTACAGATTCTGAATTAAAACAAGTATCTATGGAGAGTGAGTATAAAACCAATACATTTTAGATAGAACAAGACTAGGCATGTATTAATACCCCATTGAAAATAAAAAAATGGTAATCGACGTGAGCTTTTTGAGGAAGTGAAGTCGATCATGTCACTCTATAATGTATAAAGTGGAGTGAATTTGTTTTTGTGTTTGTTTCTTTAGCAATGGCATACACAGATAGGCATTTGGGTGACATACGGACAGAGTTAAGTGAAACCATCGCCTAACTCAAAGCTACACATGACGTCAAGATATTGCTAATCCAACAAGAACTTGACGAAGTAAAGAATGAGTTAGGTCAGATACGATCAGAGCTGCCAAGGAGCATGCAGCTAAGAAAAAGGCAGTAACAACAGCAGCAGAGAAAGCAGCAGCAGAGAAAGCAGCAGCAGAGAAAGCAGCAGCAGAGAAAGCTACAGGGAAAAACGTTTGGATAACCATCATTCTCTGCAACCGCTACTCATGGGATTACAAAATTTGTTAAAACCATTCCCAAGGCAACCCCATCGGATGATGTCCTCCGCACATTGAAGGAGTTAAAAACGATTTTTGGGACGATTCAGTTACCCTGGACTCCATCCGCCATAAAGTTCAAAATGAATACAAGAAATTTAAAAAAATCACACATAATTACTGCATAATACCCTGGTACTTCATGTTGTGGCTACTTTATTTGGAAACACTGGAAAACAAAGTAAAATGACATACCAATAGGTATATTCCTGAAGTGGTAGGGTATTCCGCAGTTACTCATTAAATATCGTTGCTAATATCAAAAACGACAACAATACGAGAAAGGGTGTTTATTTGTTTGTACATACAAAATATTGATACTTCTATAAACAATGAAGACGTGTTCGGGTTCCTTAAAAGGACACTGTCAACACAAAATGATAGACGTTCTACTAACGGAAGACGGAAGATTGACAGAGTATACTTTACAGGTATACTTAAGAAAATTAGAGAAATTTTGCTGAAGGATGGCAAAGTCCGAGGGCATAAAAATACTGTTTGAAAGATATATTTACTAACCAAAATGAAGTAGTAAACAAGCTTTTTTAATGCACTTTAATCTTTTCCATTCCTTATAGAATATGTTATCAGAATATTGATATTGCATATATGTTCGTTATCTGGGTTTTACTTTTTTCCACGGTGGAAACTGCATTTTTAATTGCTTCCAAAACAGGCTGACTTGGACTTTTAGCATCTACCACATTTGGCTTTTCCTCCTTTTCATCATCTTCCTCCTCTCATCATCTTCCTTCCTTCCTACTTTTTCAACTGCACACTCTCCTATTGGGAATGCAATAACTTATACCAAGTGATTAACGAACCTACATGTGTTACGCAACATGGCGCATCTCTTTTGGATTTAATCACAACAAACTGCCACGGGTATTTTGTTAACTCAGGAACATCGAGTCCTCCAACTAATTGCGATCACTCTTTGATTTTCGCACGTTTGAATATCTCGGTAATGAAACCTAAATGTTATAAGCGACACATCTGGCTATTTAAGGTTACCGGATACCTTCGCGGGTCTCTCTCGTTAATAATTTTGTACGCGCGTTGTTTTAAAGAAAACTATAGAAACCTATATACCTCTGTAAAGCTTATGAAGTGCAGAATACGCTGAATGGATTTGTTAAAATTGTAAAGCAATGCTAAGCCAACAAACGCAAAACTGACAAGGTTTATAAAAGTGAATTAGAAGCCTTCTGGTTAACGCTGGAAAACAATTCAACTGCACAATGTCAATCAGCACATGACAGCCTAAAAAAAGGGTCTGACCATTTGTTGATATTTTACTTCATTCAAATGCAATTCATTCCTAAAGTTTTAGTCTTCAATAATGTCCGAGTCACATTACGCGGGATACTCTACGAGGAAAAATACTTTGAATATTGCTAAACGCTCACGCCCTTTTCTTTGTCAGTAACTTATCTCTCTTTTGGCCGAGTTCTATCAAAATCTGGCAAGTTTGCATAGCCTATTAATTCATTCAAAGAGAGGGGATACGAAGAAAACCCTAGTCGGAGATTTGGCGTGTAAAGTTTTGTGAACATTTCACACCTCATCAAAGCAAATGTCAACACTTCAAAGCAACTAGCCAATGACTACGCAAGGACCCCTGAATCTTCAAAGCAGTAGTGAAATTCGCGGGAAAGGTAAGTCATATTTCGTAAGAAACCTTTCGCTCTCACAACAATTCAACAGTTTCGCTCAGTTCGAGAGCCGATAAATTTCATTCCCAAAGTTCCACAACAACTGCAAGGTGATGTATTCTCAAGCTCACGATTGAGAAGTCGAGGATTGACAACGGACCAGGAGTGAAACTCGCCATGACTTGCTGGTTCCTGGTAAGCCAAACAACAGTTTAAGCCTACTAGCGCTGCTTATATTTGGAGTTGACCCTGAAGTTGAAGGTTGTTCTTCGCTGCCTTTCGCACGTTCTTAGAACCACGAGCCTTTGTCGATGTCCGCGAGCTCAATCCTCGTTTTACCGAATTCCTCCTTATGGCGCCGATCCAGGGTTCGCTTTATGTTTTACCCAAGAACTGTGCTTTTCTCTTTTGGATTTCCCAATACAAACGACTCTAAATGCACGTTTGTTATTTCGAAGAAGGGAAACTACAACAACAGTATGCAAATTACTCGGATAACAGCTCCCGCTGAAAGTCCACGGGGTGCCCGCGGCACGTAAAGGGATTATAACGCCTCGGTGATTAATTTAGTTTCCTTCTAAATACGTTTTTTTCTAAATATCTCGCAAGCTTTTATATCTTTTGAAATAATTTTTTTCCTAAATTGTAGAACAATCCTTAAACTTTCCAAATAATCAATATTTTTTTTACAAAAAAAACATGCCTTGAAGGTATCCGGTAACATTAATGATGTTAATGAACAGGAAATTTGCGATGACTTAGGGTCGATCCGCACTACACTAAAAACCCGCAAGTAAGAACCTGAAAATTAAGAACCTGTTAGCCTAAAATTTGTCATTTAAACCCCCTATGAACAAGAACCTATTTAGCCTAGAAAATGAAAAACAGGTTCTTATTTTCTAAAATCATATTAGTGATCAAGAATCCTGTTTGGAGAAATAGGAACTTGCCATTGCTGTGCAAATAAAAGTGCAAATTTATTGATGTAATAAAAAAATAAAGTGCAGGAGGTTAATATTTTTGTATAGCATTTTGAAAAACTGTACAGCAATAAAACACAGCAATAAATCGGCATATTATGCAGTCTGAGGTATACAGTAAGTGAACAATATAAAAAGGATCCATCTAGCAGTTCTCTGTTCCAGGTTATGAAATTAGTATCTTGCCCATTGTTGACCGATTCATGCCCAGTTAAGAGTCACTTTTCTTTATATCACTGATATCTCGACCCAGATCTTTGTTGTTAAGCTTCTTCACTAGTCTCTTCAGGTACTGCTGATTTCCAATCAGCTTGTAATCTACAGGAATTTCAAGTCCTTTCCCTTGACCCGCATTGTAACGATTTCCAATACACTCTACCTCAACATCTCCATAGTCACGAATAAATTTGAAGAACAGCTTTGAAAGCTCAATAGGAACATGACCCACAATTTGGCCAGATTCATGTTTCACTGCAACAGCATATTTGTCGTGGTCATTGTTCTCCTCCATTTCACACATCATGAGATCTCCGACACAAACAGTAGAAAATTTGAAGTATGCATGGTAACCACAAACGCTTGACTCCACAAAAACCTCATACTCTCCAGACATGATCAATTTCTAGCTTGTAGGCGAATTGAGGACAACTTAAAGGAAAGAAAACAATCGAAAGTTACACGTTTTGAAACAACTTTCTCGGCACGCGTTTGCAAAAGATGTTGTGATTTGTGACACCGCTGGCCAATTGTATTGAGTTACAATAAACGTCATTTCCTGTACAGCACAACAGGAAATGATCTGTGCAAACACCACGTATCAAACACGTGAATTTGACAGCTCCTTGCCCGACTTGGTTGTGTTGTGATCTATACTTTCTCCAGCTGATGAAATGAATCACACTTTATTCCACTTTGGTTTTAAGAAGGAGGTAGAAACAAAAAGTGGTAGACTCTTCGATGTTTCTGCAGGGCTGTCAAAGACTGTTCAGTTGCCTGACAAGCCAGTAAAGTGTGACTTTTGCAATAATTCGTACGCTGGTAAGAAATACCTCGATACTCATGTGCGATTCAAGCATCCATCTCAGTACTCAAAGTTCAGCCAAAGCAGTTCAGGAACTACGATTTTATCGAAAGATCTTGACAAAAGTGCCAGTCAAACTGCTCATCAGCAAGTTGCGGACAAGAGGCAAGAAACATGCGATTTGACGGAGCTAGAGGAAATTGATTCTGGCAACAACAAAACTAACAACCGACGAGGGGCAGATCAGAGGAAATCTTACACCATGGATTTCAAAATAAAAACGCTCGATCTTCTAGATGCCATGAAAGAGCTTAAGACCAAAAAGCTCTG
Source organism: Actinernus sp. WN-2022 (assembly GCA_030867875.1). Lineage (NCBI taxonomy): Eukaryota > Metazoa > Cnidaria > Anthozoa > Actiniaria > Actinernidae > Actinernus > Actinernus sp. WN-2022. The sequence continues at coordinate 9,838,800 of JAOWCC010001679.1, read as the reverse complement.
GGAAAAGGTTGCAGAAAGAAAAGAAATTAGCAAGTCACTAGTTGTCAAATGGAACAAGGACCGAATAAAGATTCGAGGACAGCTAGCTCTCAACAAGACAAAGAAGAACAAAGGCGCAGCAAGATCTACAAGACAAAGAAGACAACTCGTGTCCGGTAAAGTCAAAGGCGAGAAGTTTCCACTAGCAGCTCAACGTGTTGTTGTAGAGTTCAAGCTCCGAAGAGCAAAAGGGTGTAAGATTTCTAAGCTTTGGCTAAAAAAGAAAATGAAGGAAAAGGTTGAAGCATGTTATGGAAAAGAGGAAGCCGAGAAATTTAAAGCAAGCAACAACTGGTTCCAAAGGTTCAAGAAGCGCCATAACATTGCATCCAGGAGAAGGTCTAACAAAAAAGAGCTCAGCAAGTGATGGGAGGGAGACAATTCAACGTTTCCATAGGAACCTAAGGAAGGCCCTGAAAACAAGAAGACGACGAAATAATGATGGGTTGGATAGCAAACATGGACGCTGGCTACCACAGAACAGATATAATATCGATCAAGTGCCCCTCCCATTTGTTATTGTTCAGGATAAAACGTATGAAGTCAAAGGGAGTGAGCAGGTGTGGGTTTCCCAGCCCTCAAGTGGCTTGGACAAGAGGCAAGCTACGTTGCAGCTGTGTATTCGTGCCGAAGGAGAACATAATGTCAAGCCTGCCATTGTTTTCAGGGGTAAAGGGAATGTACGTGCTGATGAGAAAGCAGAGTATGATGAGGGGTTTGATGTTTATTTTCAAAGCTGTGCATGGATGGACAGTGAAGTAAACATGCAATGGGTAGCAAAAACACTTGTTCCAGGTGTTATTGAGTCTGTGGAAGAGAAAGTGATTTTTGCAGATAATGTAACATTTCAGCAGGATAAGCAGTTTCATGATGCATGTAGACATGAGCTGAATGCTATTGTTTACCTACTGCCTGCAAACCATACTGATAAGATCCAACCTATAGATTCTGGGTTTGGTAAAATGTATAAGACAAAAATCGGAGGAGATGGACAAGTGGCTTGGGGAGAAGGACAATTTGGAACTATGGCACGATAAACTAAGTGCAAGACAAAGGAGGATCCTCATGACAAAGTGGTCTGGTGCCGCTTGGAGGGAACTGGTCAAGGATCAGGCTTTCATTAAGAAACTTTTTCAGAAGACAGGATGCCTAATTACCATTGATGGGACTGATGATATGGTCAGACCACAAGGACTTGATGACTATAAATTTTAAATTACACTACTGTACTGCAGTATTTGTTTTAAGCAACACACAGAATACAGCTTGCTTTGCATTTGTGCTTTGGTCAGAATTGATCCAATTTTTTGAACAATGACTTTCAAAGACCAGAGACCCAATTTTTTTGTTACAGTTAAGGCTTAGTGCAGCTAGGCAAATTATGTAAATGTATATGTTAATGTTCTTGACGGTGGTGGTGGTGGTGGGGGTGGGGATGATAGAAAAAAAGGCTGATTACCATTTTGTTTTGTAGCTGGATTTTATTTGATTTTCCACAGAAATAAGAACCTGTTTAGGATAGCTCCAAAAAATGTAGGTTCTTACTTGCGGGTTTTTACTGTATGTCCAAATCTGTTTGTTTTATAGGAAATACCTGTCAACACCGAACTTGATAGGTGCGGAGGGTTTGCCCGGTGAGGGCAAAATAAATTGGCTCGGGCAAATACATCAAAGACGCCGTTGTCCTGCCTCGGAGACGGGCAAAGTTTTGTCCGCGTTACTTTCTTTTGTGTTTTTGACAGGCGGCATATCGCTGACAAGTTCCAGTGCCCGTTGTTTGCCTCGTGGCACTGGCGTCGTGTAGTCGAACTAAAGTAGACACAGTTTAAAATTATTTTCATGGATTAGCGCTACGGGCAGTTCCCATTCTATTTAAACCTGAACCCGAACCACTGGAATCAGTATGGAGCTGGAGGTGTGCCCCAGGGCCAGCACAACAGCGTTCAGAATGTTTACGACTCGTACGAGAGAGATGCACGAGATGTTCCAACAGACGAATCTGAAGAAACCCAAGCATCTACTAGCAAGGGAAAGGGAAAATCCTACGATAAATGGGCAAAAACAGAGGAAAAGTTGCTGGTTGATCTCTGGGTCGAACATCATGACATGCTGGAGAGCAAGGAGTCGAGGAAGACATGGGGTCGGATCGTCGAAGAGTTGAACACACGAGCTCAATACAGCAAGACGGTCGAGAAGTGTATGCGGAAAATTAAATACATTGTAAGCAACTATAAAGAGGCCAAAGAATGGAATCGTAAGCAGACCGGGGGCAATATCAAGAAATCCATTTATTATGATAAGATTGATTCAGTCCTTGGATGTAGGGATGTTGTTACGCTAAAGCATGTTGTTGATTCAGGGCCTTCGACGACCTCATCTGAATCTAGTCCAGCAACACCAAGCACAAGTAGCGACACTGCCAATGGCGCAGAAACAACTCCATCTCCTCAGGAGCGGACAGCCAGAAAGAAAGGAGGCAAGGGAAAGAAGAGAAAGGCTGTTGAACTCGAAGACTCAGACGACGAGGTCAAAACGGTTCTATCTGGAAGCCAGAAGCAGAGTGGGGAGGTGACAGAAGTGCTAAAAACAATACAGCAAGCGCAGATGCAGCAAATCAATTTGATGTCTAAATTCATGGGGAAAATGTTCGATGCATCCAAGACCGGGAATTAGGAGTCCTCTAGGATTGAATTTGTTTCTGTTGCAATATAAATCTGCTGTATAAACGCATGGGACTACGCTGAGGCTGTCAAATGAATCTGCTATGTACAGGGGACACATTCATCTAGAGCAAAAACATTAAACTCTATATTTCTCTGTTGAGTTTTAATGCTTTTTTATTTTTATCCATATATCTACAGCGAACGTTTCTGACTACTGATTAGTAACTAGTATCAAGCAAAATTGTTTATGCTCTGTATTTTATTGCAAGATGATTAGTGCAATCAGTTTTGTAATAAAAACAACTCATATCTGTAACAAAACAATGACTAACATATACTATTCCAATTTTCCTAATATAGTACTTCCTAATAGAAATTCATATCGTACTTATAAAAAAACCTATGTGTCTATTCGAAATCATTTTACATCTGATTCTGGCGTTCGGCGTAATTAGCATGTAAATTCTAGCTCGGTACTGATTACATATTCGAAAGGTATTGCTTTAAGAAATCTCCGAGGTCTTCTCCGTCTCCAATCACATCGTTACAATCATCATTTCCATGATCGTCTTCATCGTTATCGCCGTTATCCTAGTCATCCCCTAACTTTAGGCAAAAGTTATGAAGCACTGCACATGCAGTTGCACATTTGATCGAGAATCTTAGACCGCTGTCAAATCGCTTTGCCAAGATACGTTATCTACATTTGAGGCTTCCAAAAGCGCATTCGATTACAACACGGGCATTTGATAGTTGTTTATTGAATCGTACTTCATCTGCTACCCTTGTAGCCTCTGGAAAGGGTTTCTGTAGCCAAGGAGCAATAGGATAAGCACTATCGCCTACCAGATACAGGATTGTAGGGTGGTGTAAGACCCCTGTCGAATATATTAGAATTCCTCAGAACTTGGGAATCATGCATACACCCGGGATATCCTGCTGCAAAGTCTAGGAAAAGCCCCATGCCATCAGCTATGGCCTGAATAATAAAGTCATGTTGTTGGTACCTGCTAAAGTAGTCAACGGCACTGTCTTTAGGAGCTTTTATGTGTATGTGAGTTCCATCAATTGCACCAACAACATTGGGAAGATCTGATTTCCTCGCAAATGTGTCGATAGCGGCTTGAGTTTCAGCATGCGTTACTGGAAACGTTATGTATTCATCTTTTAGGTCAAATAAAGCTTCTACAACGTCTTGCACGCACTCAAGAACTGTGGATCTCCCAATATTTAACGCAAGTCCAATGCTTTCATATGAATTGCCATGTGCAAGCCGGTACAGACCACTTGCTAAAACCTTTTCCGGTGAAATACAATTCCGCAGGATTGTATTTTGTCTCAAAAGTCGATGTTGTAATATACGCAGCAATGCATCAAAACTATCCCTATGCATACGTAGTTGCTTTCGGAAAAATCCGTCAGGGATAGTACGGTCGTAGTAGTGGATTTCAAACCACGACTCTCGCGGACGAGGCAATTTCCATAACATAGGAGCAAGCCGCCGCCGTCTCGCTCGTCGATGCTGTCTCCGTCGAAGAATCACCGCCATAACAGCTTGGTTAATAAGTAGATTCATCAAACAGCATATAGCAACGACATTATTCAAATCGAATTGCAAACTGATCAGTTGAAAGAGGAAAAATAACTCGAACATGCGGTTTGGCACCATGTTTACAAAACGTGCATTTGGCGGTATTTATCTTCTGAGGGCGCGAATATTGGGCGACTGAAATCTGACTCTTATCTATGCAGCAACGTGACAGCTCACAACGGGACAGTGCGGACAGAACAATACAAATGCTTTTTTTGGCTAGACAAGAAAATATGTTTGGAATTGCCCTAGCGAAAGTCGATTTTTGGCTAGAGTGCGGATCGACCCTTATTGAAGTTTAATTGGGATGAACAAGTGTTTAGCAACTTGCGTGACTGCAATGAAATTTATAATCGATGGTTTGAGTGTTTTCATAATCGATGAAGCCACCAAAATGTTAATTTGTGTTGTCATAAGTCATCGTACCGTGTTTTGCCTCTCGTTTAGTGTTCGTTTTCCGATCATGCCGTGTTTTAGCTTTCGTTTATCATTCATGCGTCCTTCGTATCTCATTCAGTCAGGCGTTCCTCGTTCGGTGTATAAATTAGTTTGGCACGTAATTCGTTTTGTTAGTGACCGCCATGTTGAACCCGAATAGTCGGTAAGTCAGTGTTGCTCAGTTTGTAATTTCGATCAGTCCTTTATTCGATTTATCGTTGTACTTATTGTATTTATCTGTTCATTTCATAGAAAACCTGGTTCCTAGCTAGTTTGGGGGCTGTTATAGCCGTTCAGCAAGTAATTTGTAGCCGTAATTGTACAAGTAAAAAATAAACCCGAGTTATCGACGTGATGAAGGCGGCTGTTGTGAAATTGGTTCAACAAAAATGAGATTTGGTCATTTTAATCGAGTCCAAAATACCAAACAAGGAAGTGACTGTCCGGCCTTGAGACAAGCCCTGGATAGATGGTACTGTTAGACAAGCAATAAGGAAATGTTCACGATTTATTAAAAAGTGTCGATGTTAGTAAAGTGTGTGGGCTGGGCCAGACGGCAATGGAAATTGGATTTTCAAACTCTGCACTGACGTCATTTCTTCTTCGTTTTCTAAGCTAATTACTCCGGCGCTGCTATGGCAGCAGCCGGAGTCTTAAAATGCAGTCTGTGATCGAGCGATAAAGCAGGAGGCATGCGTATTAGTTGAAAGATAAATGTTCGGTAGAGAGCTTTAGAGGGTTTAAGGCTACCGTCACGTCATGAAGTACTCAATTTGCCTCGATCTTCTCTCTAACCGAGTTATTAATATGGATGAAGTATTGTTGACTCAGGCGAAACTACGGCGCCTTCCAGTCTACGACCGCATAAGTAATTGATAAACTTGAAACACTTAGGTATCGAAATACAATCTGAGGTTAGATGTTCTTGGCAGACTGCAGATAGCAGGATCAAGCAATTAGACTAAACGTGATCAATCCACAGATAACAATTGGTTTATTTTGGGCAGCGCTAATATTATAATATTTGATTCGACGTTGCGTTACATGCCGCTATGGTCTGTCATATCTTGTTCCAGTGTGTATACACAGTGAGATGTAATACCAGTGACTCTCGTTACCATACTTTGATCCTATCGACGAGCTACGGGCCAATATTGTGTGCCAGGCTTATTAAGTCCAGACTCCAGACTTTAATAACGAAGGCTTCCTTTTTAGACTTTTCACTGTGTTGTCAAGACTCTAGACTTCGTTTCATTGCAAGTTCAATAGAAGTGTTGTTCTGGATTCTAGATGACAAGTATGTTTCTTCAAGGCTTCAAGGGATTTAGTTTATGCAGTCGTCGGCCCGACTGCACACAGAATTCTCTAAAGATTGTCCACCCACTTGCAGCGGACTCTGCCGACAGTTTCACGACAAAGGATACAAATCGGAATTATCTACGGGCCAAGATTGTGTGCCAGACTTCAATTAAGTTAAAACTCTAAACTTAACGAACGAGATTTTATTCAAGACGTTTCGCTGTGTTGTCAAGACTCAATAGACTTACTCATTCAAAATTTACGGGATCGTGTTTCGGTATCGTTGCAAGACTTACAAGGATTCTATAGTCTGTTAATGTGCTTTTCGTTCTTTTATTTTAATTATCGCTCTGTTTTAAAGTCTATGTGTCTGTGATGTCGAGTACATTTCAAACTACCAAGCGTGGTTGTGAAAAGTCCCACTCGTACAGGAATACACTGGCTTCCTGCCGAGGTCAAATCATATTTGAAGCGACATCCGGGGGAAATTCATGGGTTCGATTGTGTTTTTAATCCGCTAGAAATAATGAAATTCGTTACCCAAAGCGCATGTGTACTTCTTTCATGAAACAAATAAACAACGAGAGTATTTTACTTCGACAAGCAACTAGTTCGACAAGTCCCGAAGCTACGCTCGGCAAGTCAACATTTACTCAAGGTCCCGAAGTGTAATTGAAATCATGGACTCCGGGCTTTTTCGGTATCTGCTCCTATTTTATGGAACTCGTTACCACTGGAAATGAGGTCTATTGATTTCCCGGGATTGATTCTCTTAGTTCTTTTAATTCTAGTGTGAAAACATGTCTTTTTAATTCAAAGCTTTTGGTATATTATTTAAGCCATTATTATTATTATTATTATTCAATTTTCTTTTTGGAAAAATAGGGAATTACTTGTCAAACGATACGTTACAGTATCTGTATTATTGCGTAACATTTTAAGTAAGTTAGTTTTAAATTCTTGTTGTATTGTAAAGCGCTATGGGACTTTAGGGAAAAGCGCTACATAAATCGATTATTATTATATATTAGCTTTTATTTGTGCGGCCGTTGATAAACAAACTCATAACGGTTAAGCAAACTCATAAGGTTTTCTCAACTGGCAATTTGCTGATTTTAATTGCCATGTAGTGGTACTCGATCTCTTCAGCAATCAACAGTTTCATAGTTGTTTTGTTTGCACAAGGATAACACAGGTAGCCCGAAAAAAACAGAGGGCATATATTTTGCACTTATTGTTACTTACTTTAAGCCTTCATCATTTATCTATTTAATAGTTTGATATAACTTGTATATTCACTGTATGTGTACTATGTGTAAATATATTTATATGTATATTATTTAAAGAAACAGAAAAAGACTTAATTAAAATTATTGGAATAAAATAAAATTATAATACGTAAACCTTTTTTCCCTTGTATATTCACTTTGTAACTCTGTAATCATAAGTCTACATACTGTTTTTGTTCTATTAGATTTCGTAGAAATCAGACTCTATTGTTCGTAAGTTCTATACATGTATGTAACCAAATCTACTTGCTATCCAACCATTTACGGCAGTCAACTCGAAACTTGAAACTGTGTACTTCTGCAAACAAATATTTTTAATGACCACAATATCAGACTAATCAAAACACTGCTCACCTGCAACGATTCATAGGTGCACACGGGGTCACAGGTAGTAACGCAATCGGCTGCTTTTGCAGCTTCACGCGGCATTTACACAGGTAACCCGAAACAAATAAGACGTTAACAGAATTTGTTTTTAATTGTAAATGTTGGTTAATTAAATGATGAAACGCTTGCTAGTGTACTCGTGTTGACTCGTGTGGTGTTCTAGATCAGATCCTCATAGTATTTGGATGCAATTGCCCTATATCATTATCACGTCACGGCTTGTTTATGAGGGGGACAGAATCGACATGAACAATAGAATTTTGAAGTAAATCTGCTCTGCTGAGGAAAATTTAACTTCGAATTGTCTGGTTTCCAGATATCAGCTGTATCAATGTTTATCCCACAATATTTACCGTATTTGGTGGCTGTTACCGCTATTCCACGTTCTACAAAATGCATTTGATAGCGATTTCCTTTGTGTTGCTGTTTTGTCCCCTTCCCACGACCGTGATCCTTAGCGTTTAAACAATAGATTGTTTTGATTTGACGTCATAATGATATAGGGCAATTTGTTTTGGGCTGGTACCGCACTGATACACAGGTAACCCGAAACAACTAATACGATAAAACAATTGTTATTTTCCTCTTACCACATTATATTGTCACACAACATTGTAGACGGTTGAGTTATTTTTAGCATAGCGTTTCCCGCGAGAAGGAACAAAGGCCGTCTCTTTAAACCAATCAGGAGGCACTGAAAAAAAATTATTAACACCATTCAAACTGCTAAAAAATACTAAAGCGCAAGCCGAACAAAAGACAACGTAATCGCATACCAGAATTTCACGGCTATAAATAGACACACCACCTACTGTGTTAAGGGCCAACACAAGAACACAGGAACACTCCTGTGTATTATACTCCTGTTATTTTTTATTATAATATGTTTTTGTTAATTAAATTATGAACCGCTGTGCGCTAGTGTTCACTCGTGTCCTGGGGTAGCCTGGCTTTCTTGAAGTCGCTCGTGTTCTGACTCGTGTGGTGTTTTATATGAGATCGACTGTGTGCGTCCTTTCATATCTGATTGTGCGTTGTAATGTGCCAAACACGCAGGTGTATGAGATCATCCGCGTTTCAAAAGATACGCCGGAGTGAAAGCTGCGTGCAGCTTCTTGTTAATATTTTCTTTTCTGCAGGTATTTTACCAGACCGATGGAAGTTTGCCAATGTTATTCCGCTTTTCAAGAAAACTGACGGCCAGTCGACATTGAACTATTATCCAGTCTCCCTTCTGTGTTCTCTCTCAAAGATCATGGGGAAAATGTATTTATTAGGCTATATATTGTTTTAATGAAGATAGGTTAGCTCAGTCCGTTACAATTGGGTTTTTGTTCCAGTGACTCTACGGTAAATCAGCTCGTGTATTTAGTCCACACCATTTACGAGGCATTTGAGGATAGCAAGGAAATTCGAATGGCGTATTTGGATATTAGTAAAGCCTTCGACAAGCTCTGACACAGGAGACTTCTTTTTAAACTGCAGTCATTGTTAAGATGGTTTGAAAGTTACTTGTGTAAACGAAAGCAAAGAGTAGTTATAAACGGGCAGTCATCAGATTGGCCAAGTATTAAAGCGGGAGCGCCACACTCGGGCTTAGGACCTTTGTTATTTTTAATTTATATTAATGATATTACCGATGATATTCAAGCAGACTGCTTACTCTACGATGATGACACTTCACTTTTCGAAATTGTGGACTCACCTGGAAAGTCTGCATTAATATTCAACAACGACCTTGACAAAACCCAAAGTTGGGCTAAAACATAGCTAGTTACTATAAATCAAAGTAAGACTGAAAGTATGACATTTTAAGCTAAGCGATGAGAACCGGATTTATATTTTGTTGGGAATAAGTTCACCGAAGTTTCCAACCACACCCATCTCGGAGTAACCTTGTCTTCAAATTTGTCTTGGAGCCCACATTTTTCACCAGAGGTTCTATCTGTCATCAGTCAGACGTCACTATGGAGTCACATGAGAAGCATGTGCGTTTGCTTATCTAGCCATTGTATGCTCGCTTTCACAGCAGCCACATCAATTTCGTGGAACTTTAACAATATCATTGGTATACAGTGAGTACTACCTGAATTACTATCATAATCTTACAATTCGTCCTAGTCTTTTCTTCATTATATAGATACGACTGAACAATTACAAACTACACTAAGAATGGCCCTCGAAACCACTACTGACTCTCCTTTACTAAACCAACCTGGTGACAGTAGCCAACCTGGCACAATGAGAGAACACCAACCTGGTGAATCTAATAGCCAAACTGGCAATAATTCTGGTCCACCGGACTACCGTCAGGCAGAGCTAAGTACCACTCTGACGCAAATCAATGCCAACATGGCGAACATGGCCGACATTCTAAAGGCGGTCATAGAGGGTCAGGCATTGGTGAGGCAATCTTCCTCTGGCCGTAAGAGGAAGCCTAGCATATCAGACTCGGACTCTGAATCCGAAAAAGAGGCTAGACCCCACAAACGTCCCCAGGCCGACGACGATGCCTCGAGTATCAGCGCTACCGATGGGGACATCCAGGACCTCCTCAAGGGGACTAGCGGCACGAAGGATACTCAGCAGATCACTGAGAGTACTGAGGATAAAGACGCTGAGGCCGTCTTCCTCAAATCCCTCGAGGCAGACCTCAATGAGGACGAGGCAGTTGGCCCTAAGATCAACGACCAAATAGCGAACATCGCTAAGAAACGCTGGGGAAAATCTCTCTCAAGCGAAAAACTGAAAACCTTTCTGGCTAAGCATGACAAACCAGAAAACTGTATCGAAATGATCGTGCCAAAGGTGAATCAGGAGATCTGGAATCAATTAAATAATGATAAAAAGAAGAAAGATCTCAAGACCGCTAACATACAGCAAATGCTACACAAAGCTACATTCAGTTTGCTGAAATCGTGCGATAGCTTACTATCCACACAGGCCGGCGCACAATCCAACAATGCCATACTGGCGCTAAATAGATGCTATCGCACTATTGGGACATGCTGTCGGCGAGTTGTCCCGTACACGTAGGGAGCAAATAAGACCGGCTCTTAAATCCGAATTCTACTCCCTTTGTAACAAGGCGAACGAGGTGCCGCCAAAATCGAACCTTCTTTTTGGAGACGATCTCGCGAAGCAAATTCACTTGGTGCCTCGAAGCCGACAGGAAATAGCGGCCGTCAACCCAACCATTATAACCATGACAAAGGTCAGAATAGTTATAGCAGGAGCAGAGGCCGCGGATATCAGAGATATAACAAGGCGCCTTTTTTAGGCAAGAGCCACAAGAAACCCTTCTTCAAGGGCAAGCAAGGGGGGGAAATGATAAAACGGATCATGGACATCAAAACCTCGGTAAGTTTATTTCCGTCGATTGTGGACGACCTTGTGGGTTATCTCAGGGATAATAAGTGTGACAATTTTCAAGCCGGCTGTATCAAAAGGTTCATTGATGCATGGCTTGAGATCACATCTGATAACGAAATCCTTACCACCGTTGGTGGCGCCGTTATCAGTTTTGATACCACACCAAATAATGGCTACCGGCCATGTGTCACGTTCCCAAAAGGGGAATCTGATATAATAAATCTTGAAATAGCAAAACTCTTGACCAAAGGTATTATTGAAGTCACACAATACTCCACGGGAGAAGTAGTGTCAAACATTTTTGTTCGCCCAAAGAAAGATGGCAGTCATAGACTGATCCTTAATCTGAAAGGTTTAAATGAATATGTAACGTACCACCATTTTAAAATGGATACACTTGCCTCTATTGTTATGGTGAGGCTAGTAGAGAAAAACTGTTACATGGCATCTCTCGACCTCAAAGATGCATATTATTCGGTTGCAGTACATACATCAAACCGGAAATACCTCCGCTTGGGAATGGTGTATCAGTCGAAAAATTTGGATAAGCTCAGCCCACATTACGGGAATCGAGAAGATAACCGCGGACCGAGGATCCAGAACAACTGCATCTCACACATAGTGGATGCTAGATAGCGATTTGCTGCAACAAGTAATATCCGAGCTCCAATTTAGGCCGGCTATCGACTTGTTTGCGACACGGCTCCAAACAACCGCCTTTTAGTGTAAAGGAGGCCCAGGCAACAGGTATTTGTGTTTTACCGGACTGGCCGACACAGGCTTGGTTCCCCAAAGCAATGCAGATGTGCCTCACCAAACCGATCAGATTAGGACCACAGAAAAACCTCCTCAGTCTTCCAGGACACCTACAGGAACTGCACCCCTTACCGAAAACCCTACGTCTTCTGGCATGCCTGTTGTCAGGCAACAACTAGAAAAAACTGGACTATCCAAGGACTCTAGATATTATAATTGACTCCTGGCGTAAAACACTGGGAAGCAATATAGTAGTTATCTGTCACAATGGGTGGTGTACTGTTAAACTAACAATATCATATCCGATAAGGCTACCATACATGATGGACTTGGTTTTCTATCTACTTTGTATAAACGTGGATTAGGTTCCAGTGCAATCAACACCGCACGATCAGCATTATCAGCGATTATAGGGCTAGGTGATAATATTAACTTCGGGGAACATCCTTTGGTGGTTAGGTTTCTCAAGGGCATATTTGAGCTGAAGCCTTCATTGCCACGGTATTCGCGTATCTGGGATGTTGGGACAGTCCTGACATACCTTCAAACACTACCGCCCCTAGCGGAATTACCCTTGAAAACACTAACCAGAAAACGTACGACTTTACTGCCGCTTATCACAGCACAGAGATGTCAGACTCTAACTAAACTTGACACCGGCTTTATGCAACAAACACAGGGGGAAATAATATTTACTATACGTGATATTCTGAAAACCTCAAGGCCGGGGAAGCACCTCGACCCAATAATTATACCAGTCACTTTTCAGCACATAGCAGCAGAAGCGCTGCAGCCTCCTATGGTACTACTTCAGGCCTGACCTTGCAGGACATCCTCAAAGCTGGGGGCTGGTCCAGCGAAGTGACTTTTTGCAAAACACTACAATTAAATTAATTAACCCTAATTTAGGGCATATCATACTACATCAATTTAGTAGCCAAAAGGATGACAATGTTGCGATATCTTAGTATCCAGGCATCGATCAGGCAATATATTTAACGTAGCCTGTATTTAGCTCCATATGCATTTATTAAAAGCATTATGAGTTGACTTTCGAGTCTGTTTTGACTCGTGTTCAACTTTATGTCTTGCCTTGCCAGCATTCACAATCTTTAAAATCTCATGGGACTCCGTAGTGACGTCTGACTGATGACAGATATAATTCTTCAATTAAACGAGACTTACCTGTAAGTTGAAGTTTGATTGGGATTCTATCTTGTCATCAGTCAGGAACGAACGAGTAACATGTCCATCCTTGCATGTCTCTCCCTTACTCCTTCGTTCTTTGCGAGTGATGGCAAGTCATAATTTAAAATATGGCTAGATAAGCAAGCGCGCGTGCTTCTCATGTTACTCCTTCGTTCCTGACTGATGACAAGATAGAATCCCAATCAAACTTCAACTTGCAGTAAGTCTCGTTTAATTGAAGAATTAAATATGCTTAAGTTAAAGGAATTCGGTATAAAGTAGGCAGGGATACACTAAGAAAATTAAAAAAATCAGTTATGAGGCCTATAATGGAATCTGCTGACGTTTTATGGGACGCATGCACTGGTGGCAAGAGCGACCTCGTTGAGTCTGTTCAGTATGAAGCTGGAAAGATCGTTACGGGTGCTATGAAGGGAACAAGTAGTGCTCGTCTTATGGAAGAGCTGGGGTGGGAGGAAATGAAAACTAGGTGTGCGATTCACAAACTCACTTTATTTTAAGATCGTAAATAATTTAAGCCCGCTTTATCTCAAGGACTTGCTCCGTTGTAAGTCACCCAGCTGACCAGGAAGGAGTGTCAGATTCCAATGTGTCTAAGCCAACTATTTCAAGTCACCCAGCTGACAAGGAAGGTGTATCAGATTCCAATGTATCTAAGCCAAATATTTCAAGTCACCCAGCTGACAAGGAGGGTTTGTCAGATTCCAATTTGTGTCCAAGTTGTGAAGAGAGTGAGGACCAAGCAAAGGCAAACTGCAGCACCTTGCCTTCAGATTATAAGCCAACTGTGTCAAATCACCCAGCTGACAAGGTGTGTCACACTGAAGAGAGCTGTGACAATAATGATAACGATAATACAGCCCACAAAAGAATGGTTAGCATTGTAGAGGAGATGACAGAAGAAGAACTGGAAGTAACTACAAGAGTTATTCCTGATCTTAAAGGAATTGTACATGGAACACATTATAGCTGCCGTTACCAGTTACAAACATCAGGAAGGTGTGACAAATATCCAGAACTGGGGCGAGCCGACATAAAGTTTAATGTAAATTAATGTATGTTACTGACCAACAATGCCAGCAAATTATAGACCACCTTCAGGAGGCATTCCCTGGAGTTGAAACTAACACCATCCTAAAGGCCCTTCTTCCAGAGGCAAACCTCCGGATTTGTAAATGAACCCTTGGTGTCACACTTGAAGAGGCTGACATTTACATGAAAAAGTGTACAGAAGTATCAAGGCAAAAGCTCAGACAAGACTGGTTGAAGAAATCTAAAAAACGAAAGGTGGCCCTTGGAAAAAGGTCAGTGGCAGAACACCATAATAACCAGTCTCAAATCCCAAAAAAGGAAAATACATCCAGATTTGGGCACTGGCCATGTGGAAATTGCATCAGTGAAAGAGGAATCAAGGATCCCTGACAGGATGAAATGCCCAATCTTCAATAATAAATTAACTCAGAAAGACTACAACATCATTGGCTGTCTAAATGATGAGCATGTGATGCTTGCACAAAACATTCTTCACCAGCAATTTCCCTTGGTGGATGGTTTCTATTCCACTTCAATTGGTGTGGTGAGTCAGTTTAGCCCATTACAATGGGTGACAGTAATATTTTATCTAACGATCACAGCATGGTCAATCTATATGACAGCCTATATCATGGCATCACAGTTTTACTACATTAGTCACACAGTCGAGTCGTTCTTGATGAACGAGCGTCATGCATACGCAAGTTATACCTGACTGTATTTATTCTTTATTAAAATCTTATAAATCTAACTATTTTTACTTACGTTGTCGACTTCACTATTTACAGGTTACTTAGCCATTAGAGAGTAATAGTGTGGACAAACAAACAAACTTCCACACACAAGTACAGGATAGTCCTAAAACATTCGAGGGGAGGGAAACGAGTAGCACTAAAATAGTCCGAGGGTAGGGGAAGCACTCTGCACTAGTGCCAGGCGTGTGGAGGAACTCTCTCACTGGGAAATGCATAGCGCTGTGACACCGCTTTGCAGACGTCGCTAGGACTTATTGTCGAATTCCTACGAGATATTTTAGGAAAGAGCAGAAAAGTGAGGCAAGTACTTCGAAATATATCCGTAGAAATGTTCCACAGTAGGGAGGTCAGGCCAAAACACAAAACAAACAGCAGAAATGAATAGGTCTGACAGTAATAATAATTTTGGTGCTTAAATTTTAAAGATTGGTAAGAATTGGCAAAGTTATGAATTGTTGATTATTTGGACAAAGGATTCAATAAGAATTGAAGCCAAATGTTGATTGTAACATCACTTGTGTCATAAAAGTACTTCTCATTAACCGATCTTCGCCAAATTTGGACATATTACAAGTCTCACCAAGCCGCACCCCGTAACATCACTGATGCGATTACTTCACTGGTTACCATAGCAACATACTAATTAGTGTTAAAATAGGGCATTTCTTTGAAATCCAAGGCAAATTAAATAGTTTGATACTATAAGTCCCATATATCACGCCTTAATTTACACTAATGAGATGGTTACGTCATTGGTTACCATGATCCATTCCTGTACACGAGTAATTATAAGATACTATTTAAAGGTTGTATCTGATATACAACTTTCACCTAGAGCAGCTGCTACAATCGATAGTTTGCCATTTAATACAAACATTTATGAAAACCTTCCATATGTGCGAAAGAACAACAACCTCGCATCAAAAATTGTCAAAACATCAAATTTGTTCTCTAGAGTGCCCAAGTGATTTCTATTTCTGTTAAATTTTCTAAGGCTTCTCCGATTATGATATTATGGGAACATGACCTAGGATTACTGTAGCAAAGCTTGTAATGTAAATATTATTAGTACTTATTAGCGGTGGCACAGTAAAGCGTGTGTCCAATTCAATTTTTGAAGATAGGATTTTGATGTTTTAATGACAGGGCACTCAACGAGGAACAAGCAGAGATTGTGAAGTTTGTGGCTCAGAGACGTAACCTTCTAATAACTGGACAAGCCGGAGTAGGCAAATCACGTGTTGCAAAAAAGTATAATATGAGAACGTACTTCCCAAAATCTAAAGGACGGTTTTGTTTGCTCTAGTGGGATCGCGTATAACGTACATGCTAGCGGTATTGCCTCTACCGTTCATTCTTTTTATGGGCTTCAGATAGCCAATCAACCATGGAAGCAAGTTGTAGAGAGAGCAAAGAAGGCAAATGCTTCTGTTGTGAAGAGATTACATAATCTCGATATTATCATATGGGACGCAGCAAGAATGTCTAGTGCCAGAAAGCTAAAACTGGTGAATTCTCTACATCACAAATTGGCACTTCCTCATGAAATCTACAAATGGTTTCCGTTTGGTAGAAAACAGATTGTGATCGTGGCCGAATTCCTTTAACCTGTGCCAAACCTCTTTGATGAAGGAAAGTTCATGTTCAATTCCAGTGTTTCTGCCAGTGCAATATCTCTTCCAATCAAACTTTGCACTGTTATGCGCCAATCATCAGAAGACCACATGTTTCCCAGCGCATTGAAGGAACTAAGACAATGAATTTGTACTGAGAAATCCGAGTTGTTTTAAGGCTGTCAAGAAATCTGCAGTCTCCCCATGACGAAAGTGCAATCCCAATATATATTAAGAAGATCCCTACTTTCTTATATAACAGATCTGCCCTTGGTACATACGCTGGGCAAATGATCCGTCTGAAAGCAACCGGTACAGGCAATAATGACCATTTCAATTGGCCTGACCAAAATATTCTCTTATTAAAACCTGGCTGTAAGGAAATATTACTTTGGAACATGTTAAGGAATGGAACAATTGGAGTTTTTAAAAGGATGATAGGAGAAGCCGGAGAGATGGATGTTACTTTTGAGGAAGCCAATGACACAGGGCTACTTCATCCTGATAAACGAAACAGAGGAGGGATAAAATTGGAAGCATATGCCAGTACCATGTTCTACTAGCATATACAATGACCTGTTACAAATCCCAAGGATTAACGCTGCCATTGGCGGGTTGCGCACTGCTCAAGAGAATTTGTGTGAGGTATTCTATATGTTTCTACTTCAAGAGTCAAGTAATCATCATCATCAACACCAGCACTTCCGTTGAAGTGCAAAGCTTTGATATTAAGGCCATGGTGTGGTCTAGCAAACCAACCAATGTGGATTTTAGTATTGATACCGAACCGTTCGGCTACTAGCTCCGACAGGGAGTTTAACAAGTCAACATGGGTCGTAAAGCTCTACTTACCAAAGGCGATATCTGATATAGTTGCTTTGGGACAAACTGGCTAACAACAGTTCAAAAAAGTAGTACGAATGAACTACTTAGCGCGAAATTTCGCGGCGAAACTCAAGGATGAAGTCATCCGTTATAGCTGGATAGCCCTGAGGACTGTACATGGGAATCTTTGGTGCACTGTAATTTTCCAAGTACGATTGTTCAAACCACAGTTCGGGGAATCTCCCCAGTACAAGAAAATCTTCTTTAGTAAGATTGCAGACACAGATGAGTGCATTACAGTCGTACAGTTTGTCGAGGACACTTTTGAAAAGCACATCAACAACAATGGGGAGATCTGCAGTGGAAGACGATCCCCTCACCCAAAAGGCTGAGTGAGTGTCTCCCCCATTTTTCCTACGAAGGATGCAAGAAAGAATTGATGGTGGTTGATATTCAGGGCTGCTTGCACAGCCTTTTCGACCCATAGATTGCTACCAAGGAACTGATGTCCAACATAGAAGTTTTATTTTGCACAGGTAATTTGACTGCAAATGTAATCAATACTTTCATCGATAAACACAAGTGCAACTTTTAGACTTAGGCCTACGGCAAACGTCGAACTTAAGTCGCGCCGATCCTATTAAAAAATAGGTTCGGTAGAAGATCGACTTAGGGCCGACGTGGCAGCAAACGTCGAACATATGTCGATCTTAATTCATGCACTTGCACCTAATTAAATCACGGGAACTAACACGTGTCCTGGCACATTTCACTTTTCGCCAGGAGCTAGTGATATGGCGAAATACAGCGCTCGGTCGAATCTAAAAAGGGCCAGAAGAATGGCGTTATTCACAGCACTCGGTGCCGTGTATACGAGACGGAGGTTGTTAATGCAAGTGGCGTTATTAACCGTGCTTCTAGCGATTTCACACAATGAAACTTCTGTTTATAATAGTCGATCATGCCGCCGTTTTCAACGACATTCTGGATGGTTTGACTTCGTATGGTCTACTTACTCCGAGAAACGTTTCAAAGCGACGTTTAGAGTGTCAAGGTCGACGTTTTCGTTTCTACTCGGCCGCATTCGTAACGTTATTGAGAAAGACACGATCACCGAAGATCCAATCTCACCGGAATTCAGATTAGTTATTTGCTTATATCGACTAGGAAGAGGTGATTACTACTATACTATAGCGGAGATGGCAGGGATCGGAGAGAGGACTGTCGGATACATCGTGAGCGAGGTGTCAAGCGCAGTCTTCCAGTGCTTGTGGCAAGATGCGGTTATGAAACACATGCCCAAGTCAGAAGAGTTTAGAAGTAAAATCCTGGATATGGAGGAGGTGTGGCAATTTCCGTGCTGTTGGGCAGCAGTTGATGGATGTCACATTTCAATCAAATGCCCCCCTGGTGGACTTGAGTCATGCAAAGAATATCACAATTTTAAGAATTTTTTTCAATAGTATTGATGGGTATGGTGGATTCTAAATATCGATTTGTTTGGGGTAGCTGTGGTTTTCCCGGAAACTCGCACGACTCAGTGATCTGAGCCAATCTTACGCCCAGACAGAGATATTTCAACTATCGATTGAGCCGAGCCAGGATGGTAACGGAGGGTGCTTATGACCAACTGAAGGGGAGGTGGTGGGTTCTCCTTAGACGCTCTGAATGTAGCCCTGAGAAAACTAAGACAGCAGCCCCTGCTTGCATTGTTTTACATAATGTTTGCATTGTTTTACATAATGTTTGCATTGATAAAGGTGACACAATGCCAAAGAACCTGGATTTGACAACCGATCCAGCAACAAGAAGAAGGCGTGACAGGGCTACAATAAGGGAACTTCTCCATATGAGAGCTTGTGAAAAGATCTCTGATACAGATGCTAGGGCCCGCCTTACAAGAGATGTTATTACTGATAAACTCTGGTTGTAAAAACAAGGAGCTGGTGTCCATTAGCTGACTTGTTGTCTAAAACAAAAGCCCAACATAACCCTCGGAGGTATAAGGGGTGTTCAACCCCGCCCTAGACTGTTTGGGACAATATTAAACTAATAACACACGCAATTAATTTCAAGCACGTTGCTAGTACTTCTTTATTTTTGTTATGTACAAACAAAACTTCCTTAAAGGGGCCGTCTCACCCACAGTGCTTAGCGTGCTTTTGTTATTGTTTATATCCGGGACTTTGACCCCTTGTTCACGGCGGGAACTTCACGTTGGTGACATGATAATTTTGATTTGAACATGGATGACCTTGATGAAACTAATAGTACCTTACAAGTTGAATGTGAAGTCAACAAAGTGTTATACAGCAGTATTTGGCTGTACTATAATATTTACCGCTCACCCGTCGTCGCTGCTATAAACAGAGAACACACTCTCCGGGTAATACTAATAATTATGAAAGCGAAAGGTTTCTCTGGGTTTCTCTCCTCGGTTTTATTTTTACTTGCAGACAGAGAGAGAGATACCTGCTAGCAGGCAATCTCGTTGGTGGCAGTAGCAGAGAACCAGTTCAAGAGAGAACAGTGAACGAATTACAGCTCGTTTCAATGGGAAATTATTATCACGGCGGCTCTGCCTCTGTTGTCAAATTGCGTGTGAATATAAACTTTGATCGATCCCGGTGAATCCGAAAATCTCGGCGAAATCACTGTGTGAAAGCCCTTCGAAACCAGAGAGAGACCTGTTTCCACAAGTTGAAGGGGCTCTGTCGTGAATGACATGCCTGGTTACTAAGCCGCCCAAAACTTGAAATCGTTCGCCAACGCTTTCAAGTTTGAAAAGCAAATATATCCCGAGGAGCTCCCGATCACAACATTGATTCAATCCGTCTACATCGCTGCCATCTCTCATTTTAGTATATAGTAGTTTATCTTTCATATTTAGTTGTTCAAGTTTTATATTTACCAGAAATGTTCGTATTCAGATGTAGTTGTAATGAGATTTTGGGATGGCATCGACAAGAACTTCGAGCTTCAATGGCGGCTCATCTGCCAACTGGCCGTGATGGACGAAGAAAACAAATCTGGCCGCAGAAAGATTTTGAAGAGCCTGAAAGAACACTGGAGAACGTGTCAGGAAAGCCCACAAGAGTATAGTCCTTGTCTGGAAAATTTAGGGAGCCTGAAACGATTTCAAACACCGCTTTTGAGATGCGAGTTTCGTGTTTACAGTACCCGGGTTTCGGCGGCCAGTGAAATTACGCTTCGGTTGTTCATTCCTGCTTGCATTCGTCCCCTTTAATACGTCCCCTTTAGAACTCTTGCATTTGTAAGTAATTTTATCTCCCTGAAAGTTGGAGAGAGAATAGATGAGTACATTTTGTAGGTTCTCATCGAGAAAGCACAACTCGCATACCTAAGAAATGTAGTTTACGGTAAAATACGGTAAATTCGACAACTGGTCACTGAAACTCGCCAGAATGTGTTTCTCTTCAGCCTGAATCTCCATTGCAGCAGTGATAACAATACAAAGATGTTTTCTAACTGAATGCCTTCGACTAAGAGCCAGTTTGTATTATAATATAACTGTCGTTGTATCGTGATCGCAAGGAACTGAAACTCTACAATTTCTCAAGTGTTATGCATATCATTAAATTGCTTGAAACCTGTTCATGCGCATCTCATGACAGAGCCCCTTTAATTGCCGAGGCCCTCAAAATGATTTTAGGAAATTGCTCAATTCTTTTCGGGTCGACCAAGCGGAGTTTCGTTGCCTATGATATTTTGTTGACTATATATTTACCGCTCACCCGTCGCTTCCGAACCCTGTCATCAGTACTATAATCAGAGAATACTAATAATTATGAAATGAGAGGTTTCTCCCCCTCGGTTTTATTTTTCCCTGCAGAGAGAGAGATAGAGAGATCATGCATCTGCTAGCAGGCAATCTCGTTGCTGGTGCCAGAGAACCAGTTAAAGACAGAACAGTGACCGAATAACAGCTCGCTTGAATAGGACATTATTATCATGCAGTCTCGGCGGCTTTGTTTGTCAAATTTCGTGCGAGTATAAACTTCAAATGATCAACCCATGCCAGTGAATCCGAAAATCTCGGCAAACAACAACAACAACAACAACAGCTTTATTACCATAAATATAAGACAGATTAATTTAAGATACAATATAAGTTATACAAGTCTAAGGTAATAGTCACCCAGAATAACTTAGAAGTTAATCGAGCTGGGTGGCTAATATATGAAATTTAAAACTATAAATAAGGTCAAATTAAGGTGGCAGGATAGTTATAAAGAGCTTACAATATGAAATATTATGTCTTAAGTTACGGATACAATACAAATTGATAAATAGAAATACAGAACAAACACGTAACGGTCAACAAAATAAAATAAATAAAAAAGAAAGCATAGCGTTCTAAAAGCCCGAATTCCGCCCTTCGAAACCAGAGAGAGACCCGTTTCCACAGTTAAACGCCAAAGACTGAAAATGATTTTAGGAAACTGTTCTTCAAGTGGAGTTTTGTTGCAAATTGTGGTCACGTAAGCCAGCCACGGTGTCGGCTCAAAGATAGTAGATACTCGAACTAAGCACTAATATATCTTTACATCTAAAAATTAATGGTCAGAATAGCTTCTCCATGTTGTAGGTGGAAATCGTGGACACAAACGGACAATTGTTCCTTTCGCCGAGGACGAACGAGACTGGCATTCATCAGAGAACTACCGGCCACCTGAAATAAAACTAAAATTGCATGACCAAATAATTTAAAACACTTAAATAAGAGGCTCAATAGGAAGAGCAATAAAAAAGGTTCAACCTACATGTAGTATGATTTTTTTGACGATAGCTGGAAGGATGGCAGAGATGTAGAAAAGATTAAAACCACTACCATAAAACTCTGGATTTCGATGGCATCGAAAATGGCCGCTATGCTATGTGAGCGCGCTAAGCACTGTGGGTGAGACGGCCCCTTTAAGTAACATAATTAAAGTTCCCGTAAACTAATTAATGCTTGGTGTTATGTTGTAAATACTGTGGATCCATAGTATCTGTAAAACTACTGTTGGTTGGCGTCGTCTGGGACGAAAACATGGGTTGAATAAACTAAAAGTTGATTGTGTACTTACCGCCGTACAAAGCGAGCAGCAGCTGACGTTTCGAGCATTAGCCCTTCGTCGGAGCTCTGACGAAGGGCAAATTTGTAACTGGATGTTATCCAATAAGCTTAAGTTAAATAGTGATAAAACGGAACTGCTTGTGATTAGCTCTAAATACCGCTCTCGTCCAATTTTTAGTACATTAACAGTAGGAAATTGTAGTGTACAGCCATCGGCTGCCGCAAGGAATATAGGAGTAGTTTTTGATAGTTGTCTGTCAATGGAAATGCAAGTTAAATCAGTTTGTAAGTCTGCACTATACCATCTTAGGAAAATCAGTAAGATTCGAAATTATCTGTCAGAGGAATCAACAGAGAATCTTGTCCACGCCTTCATTACATGTAGGCTTGACAACTGCAATTCTGTCCTTTATGGGTTGCCTAAACGCCTAATCCAAAGGCTTCAGCGCGTTCAGAACTGCGCGGCTCGGCTTATTACTCGCAATTCTAAATTTAGCCATATAACGCCAGTCCTTAAAGAACTACACTGGCTGCCAGTAGAGAAACGAATAATTTTTAAACTTCTTCTCATTACCTATAAGGCTCTCAATGGCTTAGCGCCATCATATATTAATGATATGCTTCATACTTATATGCCCAATCGCAACATAAGGTCTGCTAGAAAGTACCTTTTAATTGTACCACCCTCAAACCCGAGGACAGATCTTTTTCCGTTGCTGCCCCAAAACTCTGGAATGGTGTTCCACTAGACCTTAGATGTAGTTCTACTGTAAATATTTTTAAATCTCATCTAAAGACTCATATTTTTAGGGAAACGTATTTGTAAATATTTCTTCATTTGTTTTTAATGTATTTTAACGATCTTTGTATTTAGTTTTTAATTTTTCAACATTGTAAAGCGCCATAGAGCATTTAATCGATATGACGCTATATAAGTACCCTGAGGCCAACCGAAATATCGGTAGAAATTATATATATTCCCAGTACCGTACAATCAGCCTTTCATCTTGTCTTGATATTCGTATATTTTTGCTGATTAGATCCCATCCAAGGTGATCCGGTTCCTGCACTTCGTCCGAATTGGTCCTTGCATTCAGTACATTACATTTTGATATTTTACGACCATCGATCTTTAATTGCATTTGCATTTGATCCGAAGTGCATGAACATGGGAATAGACGTTAATACATGGAGAAGCCGTGTCGGACTCTTCATACCATCTAACCATTCATCAAAACACAAGTCAAGAACTACAAGAAACTTTGCTTCAAATTTAAAAGAACACCCGCATCTACCATTCACGTTCGCATTCATCGTATTCATCGTGCTTATAACGTTTGGAACAGTATTAGTCTTAATATCTTTGCCGTCAACTCAAGTTCTTTCCATCACAGCCGAGCACAATACATCATTGCAACCTAGAACTTTTACTTCAATCATCTCAACTACTTCACCAACAACAAACCTTCGAGATCTCATCAATTACAAGCATATCACTTCTTCACTCTTCCTGATTCCTCGAAGTATGGACGTTCATCCTAATCCCGGACCCACAGCCTTACACATCATTAAAAAACTCACCAGCAGTCAACGAAAATTATTTAACACAGCCAAACGCCTCCAAGAGAAGCTTTCCCGCACTAAACACCACCTTTCTAACTACCGCTACTTCTCGCGCAACAAGATTCTTCCCAAAGGACTACTCCCAAAATGCACACCCACTATACACTCCGACAGTCAAGACTTCTACATAGGCATGCTGCCCTATCGAACACTTGTTATAAACTTATCCAGCTACTCATTCGTGAATCATATACCAACATCAAGAACATAAACATTGAACTTAAGAACACCATAGAACAACTACATTTATCTTGCTCTCCTAATGTTTTCTCCGATATCACTGCCTTTCTTCAGAACACTTTATATGAAATGGATTCTATACTTCTAGCCAGACGCCAGACTAAAAGGTCCTTTATCGGTAAGAATGCCTTCCGTTTTTCTTTGCGTACACATTCTAACACTAGCAATCAACCTTATCAACAATGTAGTAATAACAGGTCACGCTCTTCGTCCACTCCTAATAATAGCATTCCCACTAACGTGACCAACATTTCTTCTAATCGAAATACTAACGTTAATTCCACCAAACGTCATAGACGTAAAAGACAACAAAACGCTAATCGCTACTGGAGAAAAAATAATTCTAACATTCGTCTTGATACTAATGCTGTTATTAACTTAAGTAACACTCCTCTTACTTCCAATGAAACTCAACTCCTCGCTCACGGCCTTTCCTTCTGTCCCACACCTCGTCACAGACTGGGCTGAAGTTAAAGCAGACATTAACGAATTCTCTCGACGCATGCGACTGTTAGAATTCTTTCACGATTACCCTTCTCAAATTAACCGTAATCCCTTTCGCATTAAAGGCACTTGGACTCCGCCACCTAACAGAGACTCAGCTTTAGACGCTTTTCTTAACGCCGTCGAACAGGACATTCTATCCATTAAACCTAACCACATTCGTGACAATCTGCCTTCACGCGAACGACAAGCCTCTCATCGACGTAACCGACGTAATGACATTATCATCAAACCGGCTGACAAAGGATCAGGTACCGTTGTTATGAACCGCGACTGGTACATCAACGAATGCCTGAGACAATTAAATGACACTAAGTTTTACAAAAAACTCGACACAGACATCACTAATGACATTCAAAAACGCATACAGTTTTACATTAGACGTATGCACGAGGACGAAATCATCGACAAAGACACTAAGCGCTTTCTCATACACAGCGATCCCAAAGCGGGACGTTTCTACATCTTACCTAAAATTCATAAACCTGGTAATCCTGGACGCCCCATCGTTTCTAGTAACAACCATCCCACTGAACGTATTTCACAATTTGTTGACTTTCATCTTAAACCTTTGGTTACTAACACTCTATCTTTCATTAAGGACACTTCTCACTTTCTTAATGAATTACTAAACTTGGCAAACTCCCCAGTCACGCTCTTCTTGTCACGCTGGACGTTTCTTCTTTATATACCAACATACCTCACAACGAAGGCATTGAGTCTTGTCGTCATTTTCTTAACACTCGCACCACATCTACTGTACGGACAGAAACTCTTTGTGATCTTATTAGAATGATTTTAACCATGAACAACTTCGAATTTAACAACGAACACTACATACAACAACATGGTACAGCTATGGGTACAAGAATGGCACCCTCATATGCCAACTTGTTCCTAGCCAAATTGGAGACTGACGCACTCACTCAAGCACCGTACCAGCCACATACCTGGTGGCGTTATATCGACGACATTTTCATGATTTGGACTCGCACAGAAAACGAACTACTCACATTTATTTCTTACCTTAATCAATTTCATCCTACTATCAAATTCACTTCATTTCACGCATTCACATCAGTACCTTTCTTAGACGTTACAGTTGCTATAAATGACGGTAACATTGAAACAGATCTTTATACCAAGCCCACCGACAAACATCAATACTTACTACGTTCGTCTTGTCACCCACAACACACCAAACGCGCTATTCCTTTCAGTCTTGCTCTCAGATTACGCCGTATCTGCTCTTCCGACAAAACCTTTACCTCTCGCACCAACGAACTTAAATCCTACCTTAACAAACGTGGATATAACCGCTCCTTTTTAGACAAAGAAATACGTCGCGTTCATACCATCTCAAGGACAGAAGCACTTACACCCAAACAAGCTAACAAACAGTCTAACCAAGTCCCTCTTGTAATAACATATAACCCTGCTTTACCATCCGTATCATCCATCATCCGTAAACACGTTAACATTCTTTCTTCATCTAACCGATGCATAAACGTATTCCAAACTCCACTGTTTGCAGCCTTTCGACGCAGTAAAAACTTACACGACGTTTTAGTCAAATCCAA
Source organism: Actinernus sp. WN-2022 (assembly GCA_030867875.1). NCBI lineage: Eukaryota > Metazoa > Cnidaria > Anthozoa > Actiniaria > Actinernidae > Actinernus > Actinernus sp. WN-2022. The sequence continues at coordinate 9,812,505 of JAOWCC010001679.1, read as the reverse complement.
ACTCCGCACTGATAAACTTGATCCTCTTAACGACCCCCATGGCTCATTTCGCTGTGGTAATAATTGTCTAACTTGTAACTACATTAATCACGGCCAAACTAATTTTACATTTCGTTCGACTGGCGAGATCAGGCCCATCAAACATCACATTGACTGTAATTCTAAAAATCTCATATACATGGTTCATTGTAAACGCTGTAATGCTCAATACATAGGAGAAACTAAGCGTCGCCTTAAAGATCGCTTTAATGAACACCGCCGCCCTGTTGACAAACCTACTAACAAATCTAAAGCTACTGCTGTCATTTTCTTACTAACAACCATTGCCCTAATGACATGCAATTAATTCCCTTAGAACTCATCCACTCTAATAGAGATGGCGTACGCAAGGCTCGCGAGGCATTTCTTATTGATAAAGGACAAACATTAGAACCTAAAGGCATGAACAGAAAGGAAGAAATGTAATTTTATACTACTCAGTCTCTACTATGGAATTGTATTTATCTTAGTTCTCTATCACGCCCACTCATCACTTGTAATTTTATCTCCTAATCTCACATTCATGTTTTCAAAATTTAAAATTTGTAACTAACGGTTTCTTGCCATATACTTGTGTACCCTGAGGAAGGTTGGCCAACCGAAATATCGGTAGAAATTATATATATTCCCAGTACCGTACAATCAGCCTTTCATCTTGTCTTGCTATATAAGTACACTATTATTATTATTATTATTATTATTATTTAGTTCTTGAAAAGTGATCGGTGCATTTATGATCAAATTTGGCGTTTCTATTTGCAGAATTGTGAAGTCATCAATAACATGACTGTTGTTTTCAAATCTCATAATCCTCAAGGATGATTAACCTTATGTTCTGATGAGTTTTTAGCATGAGCCAGCACATAATCCAAAAGTTTTGAGGGAAAAGTTTATTATTCGAGGGGGGTCTACCGAGCCATGCCTTAAATGGGAAGTTGAGGCAAAACCATGTCATTTGTTTGTACTTTTTAATAATACCACAAGCTATTCTTGTCAGCGCGCTATATTTTTGACAGAATGCCCACGCAAAACTCTCACCCGGCCACAATCTTGAATTTGCCATGCAGGAGCGTAAACAGTCAGAGGAAGCTTGCATGACGTCATATCGTGAAGCGAGATTCCTGAGTTTACTGAATGCTCAGTGTTAGTTTTGATATTTAGCAAGAAAAAATGTGTTCAGACGAAGAAATATCCTCTAATTGGAGTGAAAGTAGTCTACCAAGCCTTGACGATGATTCGGGCAGCTTTACCGGAGATTAAGACGGCGGCAACGAGACTGATTACCAACCAGGGTTGCAGCCATATCAGCTTGAACCAAGTACTCTTCAGACGACGACATGGTACAACATCACATTGAACCCGGAATTTAGACTGGTAGGAACCTTGATATGGCTGTGTACTTGCATTTTCTCGAAATACGATTTTGTTGTCTAACAGTGGCGATATTAAACAATACGAATTATTGAAACAATACGTGCATAACGCATTTGTCTTACTGTCCAGAAATTTCGTCCCTTAAAGCTTTGCTACTTAACTCCAGAAACAGCCACTTTATTAGGGCTGTCTCCGCAATTTTTCCTACCTGTTTACCCATGGCTAGCTCCATGGCTGTGGAATAAACTTGATATATTTAGGTACAGTGCTAGCATTATAAATGACAGACACAAAATCAGTTAATAGTATAAACTTGCATATATGATTGCATATGCATATTTACTGGTAAACGTATTTCAGGTGCACATGTGATAACTGCCAGAGAATGGATAGAGCTGAGGAGTGTGTGTTGCCTGGAGCTTACACAGATAGGGAGTCAAAACAATGAAGTTTCTGCATCCCCAGCCAACCCACTTTGCATTACCCGCCACCCTGGTTTCAGTGCTGTGTGCCTTAATAAATGGGTTCTCCAGACTGCCTGCTACCAGTTTAGGCAGTAGTATACACAGTCATACAATGGGCCTGAACACAAACCTAACCAACATATCGCATACCGACAACTTATAAGATAGTGTTGGGCAATCTTGCAAAGAGATCGGAGTTGCCCTACCATCTTGTGCAGTTTGCTGCATCCGTGCAACACTTTCCTCCACCAAATATGCAAAATGAAATATAAATAATCGTTAAAACATCCGTACCTATGATTTTCATCTTGTGAATCATAATGCCCTTGATCTTTAAGTTGATTCAGGGGGAATTTGAAGAATTATTCAAGTCTTTCATGGAGTTCTCTCCACCACCTTTCAATCTGCAATAAGCAAAACAATGTTAATTTCAAGGATAAAAATCAATAACTTTACATAGCCTAATTCATAATGATAATTCATCCTGTTTCTCACTATTATTATAAATCTGTATTGATGTCCAAAGGAAACAGACTTCATCTCAAGGAACTGAAAAATCCTAAGGGTTTCTGTCAGAATCTCCTTTCCTCCTTAGCCATTAAACTCCAAAGTCTCACCTGGTTTGAAGTCGATGGCCCGTAGATTACCGTTGCCATTGTATCCATGTCACCATGATGCTTCCGAAGAAATGCATGCATCGTAGCCATAACTCTGGTTTCCGTTCCTTTATCGAGTCTCAGTCTGCTTGCGATATTCCTTGTCTTGTATAAATATTCAAGGTAAAATCGACCGATAAGTTTTGGATCACTGTTGCTGATCCAAACCTTGACCCACAACACTTTCCTACTGCATGTATCAATGCAGCAATAAGCAGCAACCAGAAAAGTGCTATTTTGATAGCCCATCAATTTGTTGTGGCCATCGAGGGAATGCACCGAGTTAGGGCCAGGCGATGTGAAATGACCTTTGGGCTTCTTCTTGAATTGGGGAGCTCTCTGCTCCAGAGCATCTGGATCGACCTTGTACATCACGGCATGTACTAAATCCCGTGGTACGTGCAAATCATAAATCTGTCTGATTTTCTTGTGTAAGGCTCGATATCCGAGTAGCTTCACTGGGCCTTCTATTTCTTTCTTGACTGCACTTTCGACCTGGTCGATCGTTACATTACAGTCAGTATAACTAATTTCAAAATACTGTCCAGTGTTCTCAAGCTCCATGCATATTCGCTAAAATCCCTAGAAAGAAAGTCTAGAATCTCCTCACGTCGAAGGCTCTCCGTTACGTAACGGCCGAAGGTGTCTTTCAAACCCTCATCCTGCTTCCATGCATCGTTTCTAATCCTACTTGTCGCCGCCATATTGTGATAATTGTGGGGAGGAAGTATTGCATTGTGGGAGGTGCGACAATTGTTTCAAATAATATTTTACCGCTTGCCCTTTCTCCTTAGAAGCTTCCTTCTTCATTCTGTTCTCGTTGACATTCTTTTTCAACCGATTCCAGTCGCGTTCCGATATTGTGCCAATTTATAGTTCTTCTCAGTTCGAAGCTCGACGTTCGATAAACGCGCGAGTCGAAATTTCACTTGGAGTGTCGCAGTGCGTTGTGGTCTACGGCAGCGATTGGCCATGGACACTTTTTATTGATTTATTTTTTAATTTGATTTTTTGTAGAAACAGAAATTATTTTAAATTGTTAATTCGTTTTACTTTTCATTTTGTTTTGATTTGCTTTTTAAATTAATTTCATCTCAATTTAATTAATTTAATTATATATTTATTTCAACCTGATTTTTGTTTTGTTTTTGTTTTCAATTCTTTCATTCGTTTTATTTATCTATATGTTGCTCAAAAAAGAATAAAATAAAACAAATAAATAGACAAATGCCATAAAGGTATGAAAAAGTGCAATTTTCCTAATGGCAGTTCTAGGCCACTATACTGAGGGTAAGAAATTTATCTTCAAGTTGTTGTCTCTTTCTACCTTTGTCTGCCTATATTTAGTCGCAATAACTCCTGCTTGCCTTTGAAGTCTATGTTGTATCCGATAACCTGTATCTCTGCTTACTTTCAACCATGCTCCTTTAACACTTACATTTAAGAAGTCTATATAGTCATATCCATCTCCAACATCCTCGTGCCATATCTTTAGTAATGGATAGGGTATTTTCTCAGCAAGTACAGTATAGACGAAAATCGACAGTCATAATAAAGACATGAACACAACTTATTCATTTCGATCTTGTATTCGAGGGTACCATGCATATACCATGTATCTGGGATGCAGCTATTGGTGAAGTTCTGGATTGTGAGGTAAGGGCTGTTGGAATACCAAACATCCGCTAGTCTGATAAGTGATCTATTCGAGTACAAATAGTCAATTGTATGAGCTAACAGAGTGATTTCAAATGTAAAATCACGTTGTAAATGCTGCCTACTGTACTGTATTGTATTACTACTGATAACCTGCATGAAACTCATGCTATTGCCGTCAAACGAGAAGGCGAGGAAGGCAGTCCTCAGATCGTGCGCCATGTGTCATTGATGCTGTCACAAGTGTTCCACTTATTCTTAAAGCACGAAGGACAGATATCAGTAGAAGTGACTGGAAAACGACAAAACAAGGGAATTGGACTGGAAATCCTGGCAGTGAATTAATTTTACAACAAGGCCTCAAAAATAAAGAAATTAATAGAACTGATTAAAGACAAAGGCAAAACCGATTAGATCGCCACGACAGTACTAGTTTTAGCAACATATGACTGTAATGGACTGCTGACAACTTTGTTAGAGAATAAAAACAAAATTGTTGATTCATCTTCTATGGCGTGATTACATTTATTCGTTATATCGGGGTAGATTTTACATTCGGGCTTCTAGATTGTGTTCGTTATATCGGGGTTCTTTTCCATACATTTTACTGTAACTCTGGTCGGGCTGAATAAATTTGTGCGTTAAATCAGGGTTCCACTGTACCGAGGTGCCAAAGTGCCTATTTTGAAAATAAAGTTCTGTTCTTTGCATTTACAGGTGTCGGTAGTACCTTGATGAAGAGAAATGCCGCATACAGTGATGTGATTAAAACAATGGCCAGGAACGTTAAATTAGCGAGCCTTGAATGGTGAATCTTCACCATTCTTTGCCTTGGAAGATGATTCATCATCATCTGTTGAGTTCATTTTTTGATGGTGCATTTGTCTACCTCTATGTGATAACAATATTCTAATAATTAATGGCAATGAATTGTTTTTATAAATACAAGACCATTTTTGTAATAAACCAAGAGCCACGTGAAATACAGTATTGGTGGTTGTGCCCATGACTTATTATGGAAGGTATCAACCGTTAGGTCAGTAATTAAAGGAGGGGACCACTACGCTTAGGGCTATGGTTGATTATATTATTGTCATAAAAATTACCCGAGTTTAATAATGACCATTCATTACTTGACGACATTCTGTGAGTACATCTCATATATATCGCTTTATTACCAACCTGTTGAATCTCACTTCTGGATATTAACACCCTTCTTCGATATCAGTAATAAGATGTTATAGTTCTGACAGTCTCCGAACCGGCAGGTACAAAATGCAGACTGGAAAATGCAGACTGCAGACTGGAAAATGCAGACTGGAAAATGCAGACTGGAAAATGCAGACTGGAAAATGCAGACTGGAAAATGCAGACTGGAAAATGCAGACTGGAAAATGCAGACTGGAAAATGCAGACTGGAAAATGCAGACCGGACAAAATCAATAAGAAACATCTATCGGTCTGTAACAGGGCGTCTCTGCAAGGCTTTAGATGACTTAGATCCTTTTTTTTTTGGGTTATACACGTCTTATGCGGGGTCTTGCTTTTTTCTTGACTGCATGCCAGCGCCAGCCACCGCCGTGTATGCCGAGCCACGCCGAATACGAGCTTTTCATACATACATACATACATACACTTTATTTATGCTCGAATTTACAGAGTAGCTGAAATAAGCTAATATCTTCATGACAATATTTCCTTAACAAACAGAAAGGAAAAGCTAGGTATTCCGAGGTATTTTGAATTATTTATTTACTTTTTAATTACGTTCGTATTTAGCCGGGTCCTTTCTTCGTTAAATTGATTCAGTCCCATCTTCTACTGTCCACCATTTTTAAATTATTGCTATGCACAGGAAGCCCAAATCAGCCTCTCCAATTATATATAAATTGTTCTTGGAGGGGCTATTAAATTAAGTCAATTAAGGACTTTCTTGAACTTTCTTGTCTATTAAAACGATCGTCCTTTACCTGTGAACTTAAGCCACAAACTAGTCCTTTTCCTGGGCGCTCAAGCTTGAAACGTTTTACAGTTAACGGTTAACGTTGACGGGGTATAAAGTCGTAGGGGCCTAGGGTTCAGTTCATGTGACGTTTTAATAAACCTCCTTTTGAGAACGAGTGCTAACTCTCTTATCCACGTTTCAAAGACGGATCTAAGACCTAAAACAAAATCGGCCATAGGTATTGCTCCGTGAGATCTGTTGCCGCGCGGCCAGTCACCCATGATCCAACAACAAACCTCGCCCAATCCGTATAAAGTGGACACCCCAGCAGAATAGTCCCATTACTAGAACGATTATGAGTATTATGTTGCAATCAATCAACTTCACACCGGTGTTAGCTTATTAGAACGTTTCCGCAATTCGCTTTATCGGTTTATTTGATACAGTTCTAGAGCAATTACAGTATTGTAAACAGCGCTGTAAAGTAAACTGTCATCCAAATAATCTTGTGTATTGTATAAAGATACGATCAAGGACTTTGACCAGCCACTGAGAGTTCCAGAAGTTAATTCTGTACAAGGTGCGATGGAACTTGCTAAGAAGTTGCAGACTTCTCTGACTGGCAAGGAAAAGAGCGACTGTCTCAAGCCGTTGCACGCGTCAATGATATCTTGGTGGACATGCAACTCAAGTCTTTAAGCGCAATGAAGCAGTCTTCCATTTGCAAATATATCTTCTAATTCTTGTGTGTACAGATTTATGTACCGACATGAGCTCACAATGATGACGACATCATATCCCCCTGCAGCTGTATTCCCCGGAGGGGGGGGGGGGGGGGGTACTCCCTTATATGGGCTATACGGGTACATGTGCCGCGGGATAGGGTATGGTCAGTTGAGCTGCCGAGGTCTGCGATAGGGTATCGTTTTTACGGTTTTGGTCTGGAAAGGGTATGGATTTTGATATACTTGTCGTTGACGCCATGCTAAGCGCTCTATCGACTACACTACAGCTTAAAATACCGTATTAAAACAAAACAACGGCTTTCATAGTGTAATTGTAATTAAAAACTGTTCGGTATCTGGACTCATTGATACATGTATCTAATGTCATGCTGTGTAAACATCACAAGATCACGTCTGGGATAGGGTATTGATTTTTTGCTTCAAGTCTGGGATAGGGTATGGTAAACGGCATTTTTAGGTCTGGGATAGGGTCAGGGTTTTGAGGTCCCCGCGGCACACCCCTACCCAAAACTCTTCTGAGTACCCCCAGGGTCTTTATTGTAGCTCCCGTAAGCGGACACATCCCATATTCCACAAGTGTCCGCTTACGAGAACTATTCCCGTAAGCGGACAGTTCCAGTTACGGACCCAAGGGTGTCCGCTTTACCAAACAGGAAACCCAAATTTATATGTAATCGGAGAGGCTGCTTTGGGCTTCCTGTGCATAACAATAAATTTAAAATGGTGGACAGAAGAAGATGGGACTGAATCAATTTAACTAAGACAGGACGCGGCTAAATACGAACGTAATTAAAAAGTAAGTAAATAATTCAAAATACCTCGGAATACATAGCTTTTCCTTTCTGTTTGTTAAGGAAATATTGTCATGAAAAGCTCGTATTCGGCGTGGCTCGGCATACACGGCGTGGCTGGCGCTGGCATGCAGTCAAGAAAAAAGCAAGACCCCGCATAAGACGTGTATAACCCCCAAAAAAAAGGATCTAAGTCATCTAAAGCCTTGCAGAGACGCCCTGTTACAGACCTATAGATGTTTCTTATTGATTTTGTCCGGTCTTCATTTTCCAGTCTTCATTTTCCAGTCTTCATTTTCCAGTCTGCATTTTCCAGTCTGCATTTTCCAGTCTGCATTTTCCAGTCTGCATTTTCCAGTCTGCATTTTCCAGTCTGCATTTTCCAGTCTGCATTTTCCAGTCTGCATTTTCCAGTCTGCATTTTCCAGTCTGCATTTTCCAGTCTGCATTTTCCAGTCTGCATTTTCCAGTCTGCAGTCTGCATTTTCCAGTCTGCAGTCTGCATTTTTCAGTCTGCATTTTGTACCTGCCGGTCTCCGAACAGCTCAGACTAAAGGCGCTGATCACAGAAGTAGAAGAACTGGAAGGAGTGGCATTCTTGATGAACCGAAACTCAAAACTACCCCAGAAGCACAAGCCGACAAAGAATGCCCTAAAACAACTCAGCAACGTGAAACAACGAATCTACAGACCCAACTGAGATTTATATACGCTTTCAGTTAAAACTTAAGTTGGAGTTTTCTATTGTTCCCACTGGACAATCGTTTTAAATTCAGCTTTATTATTAGCTGCAGTGGAAACATATATTAATAATACAGTTGTCAAAGGCAGCTGTTCCTTCAACTTCCTGCACCCTTTCGTATTATCTATATTCATCTTCCCCCTGATATATATTATTATGTTAAGTGTATGTCAGTGTAAATTACCCAAATGTAAAACGACGAATGTGAAATAAAGAATTGAATTGAAAATTGAATAAATTGAAAACATTAATTGAACTAATTGAAATTGAATTGAAGGAAATATGGGACGGGTCTCGATTTGCTGAATTAAGTTGGTTTTGGAACACAGACTGAATGGATGTTGCCATTCAAATGCACATTCTGTCCAAATATTGAAGAGATTAAGGCATCTGCAGAAATTCAGGGATGTTACCAGATTAAGTGTAACGAATGTGCCACAAGGCAGCAGCATAATCGGCGACCCTCGTAATATTGCATTGATAGGCCACTGGGATGGTTGGCAGCCATTCGGATATGCTGGTGGACACAGTTGTGGTATATTGTTTCATTTTAATGAATTGTAACGATCGTTAATATTTTCAACCTAACAAATATTACAAGCAGCCATTCTTACAAAGTCAAAGTCTGTTTTTGCCACACTTTTTGGTCAAAATACTGAGAGTGCTTAGCATTATTAAATTTACTTGATATCCTGACAGTGGATAATGTCTATGTATTAGATAGTTACTGACGCCGGCAGGAATATTAGATATATTGCAGTCAGCTGAGGCTGTGTGCTCTTTTTATTGCCTTTTCTCTTTGGATTTTTAACCTCCTACTCAAATCAGGTAAGAGGAATAAACTGTCGGCCTACGCTAACCCCAAGGTTATCCACCAATACCTCCGCAATGAAGTCCTCTTGGGCCGGATAGAGGGCCCCTTTACTTCTTTCCATAATTTAGATATCAGAAGCTTCGGGGTCATTCCCCAAAAAGGGCAACAGGGAAAGTGGAGACTTATACTGGACTTGTCATCCCGGAGCACTTCAGCGTCAACGATGGTATTAACCCAGACGAATTCACCCTACAGTATATTCGGATGGATGAGGTTATCCAAAGGGTATCAAGCTTGGGTATTGGGGCCTTAATGTCTAAATTCGACGTTGAGGCAGCTTATCGTAATGTTGCAGTTCACCCATCAGATCGTTTTCTGCTAGGTATGAAGTGGGGGAGACAATTGCTATGTGGACTGACACTCCCCTTCGGTCTTCACTCTCCCCCTTTCATTTTTAACTCAGTTGCCTGCATGGTCGAGTGTATTCTGACTAACATTTACGAGGTGGCTCACCTTACGATTTTATCTTGATGGGAGTTCCCGAATCAGACAAGTGTGTTAAGGATTTGGAAACGTCCATAAAAGTATGCCACAACCTTGGCCTTCCCCTTCACCCCAAGAAGTGTGTTGGCCCTTCTACGACGTTGGTGGTCTTGGGCATCGAACTAGACTCTGTAAACCTAATTACCCACCTACCGCTAGATAAACTGGATGCCTTGCAGCAACGTGTTCAGTCTTGGCGTCCACGGCTAGTTTGTAAGGATCCACGCGAATCTATGCTTTTTAAGAGCCTGAATGTCAAAGAAATTCCGAGGGAAATAAACAAGATTCATCTCCCTGGTTTGTGTTTTGGCGCCATAATAAACGGCGACCTCGACGAGGTTAATACAAGGACAACTCAACCGGACTGTGAGACTATTTCTTCCCTTGAAAGAGAACTGGAGCGTTACCAGGATCAAAATATTGCTTTACAAAAGCAACTCGCCTACTGTTCTAAAGAAATTTGACTTTGAGGTCAACAATATTATCTTCTTCAATCGAAAGCCTGCCAAAAAGTTCAGCTCCAAGCCCACGAAGCTACACTCCTACATCTTCGCCGTCAAGTTCAAGTGGTTTTTATAGTTCTAGTCCTGGTTCGCCCGATTTGTCAATAGAAGAACTTAAAGAGCAAGAGTATGCACCCACCACGAAAAGGAGAAAAATCAAGGGCAAAGCTAACAGAGTTTTCAAAGATTTATTTAAAGCGGCCAAAGGGCATAGAGAAACGATTGACTCGTCAATATGTGCCCTGATGCAACCGAAGGGAGACCCAACTGGTGCTAGGAAAATGATCAAGACAGTCTGTGACGAAAAGGGAGTTCTGGCGGGATTAGACCGGTTGATTCCGACAGAAATCTGGCAGGAACGCATTGCCAGAAATTATGGACATCAGCGGAAAGGTACTGCGGGCGCCCTTTTAGCCGATTCAAAATGGCGGCTTATAGTGAGTGAGACTCAGTAGGTTCTTTATACTGTTTATAGACCTTCCAACGCAAAGAAAACCGAAACTTTCTGTGATGAAATAAGAATATAGAAGCGGAACCAGAGTTATATTAGCTTAAACGTAGCCATTGTGATTAAAAAGCCATTTTGGGATTTGTCCTCTCTCCGGCGTCTGTCTGTCCAAGTCCAGCTGCTTGGCGGCAATTATTTAGAGGAGAAAGGCCTGAAACCCAGTTTATATCCCAGCAAACATTGCAGGATTTAGGTTAACACAACAAGATGGCG